>JARFXV010000812.1:0-100000 GCA_031761425.1 Cosmopolites sordidus | reverse complement strand
CGTGGGCGCGTGTGAGCGTGTGAGCGTGTGCGCGTGTGAGCGTGTGAGCGTGTGAGCGTGTGCACGTGTGCGCGTGTGTGTATATGTGTTCGGAAAGGTTCCGCTGACGGGAATGTTAAAATCAGGTTTACTCGGTCTAAAAGTTTGTCTGGTATATAGATTTCATCATGGACTAAAATACTTTATATAACCCCATAAATAAAAGTCTAACGGATTAATGTCTGGGCTACAAGGTGACCAAGGAAACTCACCACCGCGCCCAATTTATCGATGTGGAAAAAGTTGATTTAAATGATTTTGCATTGCAACAGTAAAATTCGGTGGCTTGCATCTTGCATGAGCAATCTTGCATGCAATCTTGTATGAGCTACATGTCTTGTCTAAGGTTGAGAGGTTTACCGTCCAAAAGGTTTAATAAATCATTTTCTAAAAACTGCATATATTAATCTCCATATTAATCTCTCTTGGTAGGTACCAAGTAGGTTACCGCGTCTGGTAAAAGTTGCCTCGTCAGTAAACTACATTTTTTAAAGAACATGGAGTCTTCGTTGTTTTTTATGTAGTAGATTTTGACAAAATTCTGATCTAGTCGGCAAATATCGTGACAATAAATTTTGAACAGGCGAAAATGGTAGCGAAACAATTTTTCTTTATGGAGAACTCTTGAAAGGGTAGATTTGCTAATTCTTGTAGATGCCTCCAAATGTCTAGTGCTTAGTTCAGGATTTTCCGCGATACTAACCAATATGGCCTCTTTTTGATCTACCGTTATACGTTTCGGTCGTTTACCAGGATTGTTGTAATAAAACGAACCTGTTTGGCCTAACTAATTGAAAATGATTTGAAAAATTTGTCGGTCTGGGATGATTCTGATTGGATAGAGCTCTTCATACCTTCTAACTACAGCGCGACTATTGTAATTTACTTGTGCATAAACACACAGCATATCCCTTATTAAATCACGATTAGGATACTGACTAAGTCTAGCCATTTTTTACAAATTATTTAATACCAACTGAATATTGGAGCAACCTGTTTCCACCTACGTTTAATAAGAGAGATAGAAAACAATGACAAACAGTGACACTTTGTGAATTGTATATTTTTTAGCCATCGACAAGATATTCAATGGATATTCAATGGCCGCAAACGGCGTGAGATATCGATATTGACCAACGGTACCTTTTTTACATGGAAATTATGACTCTTCTCTATTTTGAAATCAAAATATTCCCAGCTTTATAGAGTAAAAAAATATGAGCCAGTTTATTCTTTCACAAAGCAGGTAGCAAGCGCCCTCTAGGAACTAGGCTCAAGCTAGTTTCAAATTGGGAATTGTCGCGTTTGAGACCCCAAAAACACCGATTTTGAACCTATCTTCAACCGTTTTTAAATTATCTCCATTATTCGAAAGTTTAGTTTCACTTGTATTTTTTATAAATAACTAATATTGGCCCAACACATTTATTGACTAAATCCTCTTATTTTCTGTCACGAGTTGCTCTGTGGCGGATATATTATGGAACACCCTGTTTATATATATATATATATATATATATATATATATATATATATATATATATATATATATATATATATATATATATATATATATATATATATATATATAGCTGTAAAAAAATGCCTTCATCCTTTTTTCAAACATAAAGAAATGGTTGGCAAAATCATCGCTGAAAAAGTAACTGACTTTTTTGTATTAATTTCCTTATCTATCATGTTACTTTTTTATAGCGTTCGCGATCATTTAGACTGTTTGTAATTAACCATTTCAGATCAACTATGAACTTTGTCGTTACCCAAAAGGTTAAACCTAAAATAAGGAAAATTCCCCAATTGGATAATGATTTAGCTAAAAAGATTCTTCTTCGTAAATTTCGTGATACATAATATCTATTGTAATAACTCTGCCGAAATTCAATCGAAAATTAATTAAACAAGATATATCCTCTGTTAATCTAACAAGCGACTGCTATTCATATATCACAAGAGCAGCAGAAACAGGACACGGACGACATTCATCATATTTCATTATTCTTCCTTAATTTTTCAAATTATAATGTAAAATTATTGAAAATATTATTTCTTTGGATACTGTTATATACGATGATTCAACTTTCATTGCATTCTCTAAATATGCTTTGTAATATCTACAACTACATCTACATATCATCCTACGACAATATTTAATACGAAAACTATTTCCAACACTTTAACTACCGGCGAAAGTACGACGACAAGAGGCTCGGCCGCTGTACATTCTTCAGCTCCGCCCAGTCTTCGACCTTGTTCCGGATTATGAACCATTGCATATATATTCAATACGAAATATTCGACTACCCTCTGGATTATATCAATAACTGTAAATTTAATGACGTATATATTTATTGTTTTATAACCTAATCCTATCGACATAAATCAGTTATGGTACAAGCACGTAAATAATTTAATGACGATGTTCGTTTGTTTAATTGCGAACGACCTTGAAGTACGTGCTCGCTCGCACCTCATTAGGTACCGTCAAGTACGACGGCTACGACAAAATTTGCCGACATCACAAGATTTTTTTCACAGTAAATGATTTAGATTTATTTCACGGCCAATAAAACATCCTAACGTTAAATAAAAACGATGTTATGATTTAAATATTATTTATTCTTAAAAAAATAAACAGTTATAATAATTCAACTTGGCATAAGTCAATAGTTTAAAGAAGAAAAATTTTTGTCATCCAAATTTTCAACATAAATATTTTAATTATTTCCATAATATGAGGGTTAATCTGAAATTTTTATGAATAATATATTGAATAATCAATAATATATTTTGCTATTTTTTTCATATATACCAACCTTCATTATCAGATGCAATTGCAATAAAAAATTTAGAATTAAGTTAAAATATGATATCACTTGTTTTAACATCACTTAAATACCACATATGTAGTCATAATTTTTGTTGCAAAACGCTAACAGTAAAGAAAGAGTCTTAGACAACCCCTAAACAATTCATCACAGGCCACTTCGTACCAGTCTAATTACAGTTTAGTACGGTATTGGGTTTAGGGTCCTAAATAAACTTTAGTTTTTTAAGTATACTTAATCAAATTTACTTAACTTAATTGTCCCGTTTTAATAATAATGTAGACATTTTGCTATACTTTAGAAATATGTGATCTCAACAAGAAAGAACAACTTTTTATATAGCTCGTGACACAACGGATTTGAAGCAAGGAAAAAATAATTCGAATAAAATTGACTTTTCAATTAGATGATAGATGTTAGAGATGTTACCGTCCAGGTTGACAGCGTTGGACATTTTGTGGAATGATTTCAAAGATATGATGAACGAGGTGTATAAATAATGTAATGAGACTAGTGACGTAGCGTTCGATCTGACAATCCCCTTCCTTTTGCAGAAGTTATATTTTGGTGAAAATTCTGGGTGTTTGTCATTTAACTGTAATTTAGATAGATTTAATAGCTTATGTGATTGTCTAATATATTTTTTATGAATAATTTGTGAAATTGTTTGTCTGGTTTTAGCGTCTAGGATATCAAATTCAATTGGATGGAGTTTATATAATTTAGAGTACAGTACCTTGATGACATACATTAAAAAAAAAACTTAAACATTTTAAATGCGATTGAAATTTTAAATATAATAAAGACACGTCTAAACAATCATTAAATGATCAGACAAATCCCCGAAATTCCCCACTATTTAAAATATTGTAAAAATTATCTCCAATATAACTGTAAAATTAGGTAGGGTAAACAGCTTTAATACCTTAGTTTTAAAGCAGTGTTTGACAATGTTACATTGTTTTAAAAACTGAGTGGAACTGCAATAATACTAAGTTAAAAAAATAAAAGTGATGTTTTTGGTTCAGTTTTATTCAGTTTAACATTTAAATCTTTACTACCTTTACTTTGACAACCTCTCAGGTTACAACAAACTCTATTTTTCGATTTTTGACGTGCTAGAAATATTCCAACTTTTTAACTTTTATTTTTTAATAAATACTTTATTAATAACTCGGCTGTTGTAAGCTACTATTAATTTAATGTTTTATCGCCAGGTCTCATTCATCAGTTTCCAATCTGCATCCATCCATCTGTTACCAAGAGTGCATTGTTACCTGCTATAATCAATTCATCGAAAGAAGAAGCTAAACTCAAACATATTCAGGCATATTGCACGTTATCGTTACAGGACCGCACTAAGAACTGTCCTCTTTTTTGGGCGGAGAACAGCTAATATCGACAACTTCATCAGCTGTGTCCATATCAGACATTTTATGGAAACAAAATAAAATTATTAATACATCGAATGCAACTCGTTCATTGAAAAAAACTCACGGCAGTGTATGAGTTACTGCCGCCAACCCTGTGTTTCTGTCGAACGGCAACCTCTGAGTTTTCAATGGTGGTGTAAATCGGCTCGACCGATTTCCGCCAATAGCAAGGGTGTTCAGCGTTTCTGGCTAAAATATCACGCGCTGGTCATTGTTTATATCGACTGTCTTTCTTTAGTGAATAGACTTTACGAAGAATAAACAAGATAGGGTAGATGTAATTGCCTATTGAATTGCTCCTTGCCTTTTTATCACAATTACCTGAAATATCTTAATTCCAGAGGCAAATGGAATATTCTCCATTACATAATTATCTGTCGTTATTCAACATTAACTACAAAAACATACATTTCGTTATTGGATGATCACGAATTGAAGTTTCTCTATCCAATTTGGTAATCGCTCACATGACGCACTTCTTGAGAAATTACATTGAAATCTGCTATTCATTGCTAAAATTACTGGTACTAAATGTTTTCAGCTTTCTTAATTGAGTAATTAAATATTTCAAAGATGGCAGCAGTGGTTCATTAGAAAATTTTAAATACTTAATGTTATTACATTTTTCCTCATCTTTAAACATACACCACTCAATCCTATACCAGTTTGACAGAAATGTATGTTAACGATGGAAACACGTATGTTAAACATGTATGTTAAAAACATGTATAAAATAATGTAAAATAAAACATAAAATATGTATGTTAACGATGGATTTTAATCCTAATATTAACTGATAGGTTTTCAATAAACGTTGTGTCAAATAGAAGTTTGAACTTGTTAAGTCTTCGTTTAAGCAACAGCGCCAATTTTGACTAAACTGTCAAAAACTAATTTTTGACTAAACTAATCTCTTATTAAGCTGTAAAGGCATAAAACGTTACAGTATATGTTAAGCATCAGTCGAAACATAGAAACGTACTAACATAAAGTCTTATGTTGGGTATAATAAACGACATAGAAATGTTTAAAATAATTTGAGTGAATCAACGAATCATAAGAAAATGTCAAAAGCTTGCCTAGATTACGTAATGGAAAGAGACCATTTAGATCTAAAGAACACGTCCAAACAATGACTCAAATTCTTCGAAATTACTGAATCTACAGTACTCGTAGCAGTAAGGATTTCTTACGCAATATTAGACGCGATTTCTTACCAAAACAGAAGGAATCATAATGATGGACTTCTAGCTATTCCCGAAAATTCAAACTAGTCATAAACGAAAAGCGTTTCCATACTAATTCGGACATCCAGCAGTCTTAAACTCCAGTTTTCGAAAATACCTCGAAAATTTTATAAACGCTTCCAACACTAAATTGACTAACAATGCGAGTAATTTAAACAAACTTCTTCCGCAGATGGAAAAAAAGTCCAAAAAGTATTATAGCTGTGCTCCTCCACAGCTTTCCATTGATCGTAAGTGGTTTGATGGGGTCGACGCCTCGTGATCTGAACATTCCGCTAAATTCACTATTAAGGAAATGAAAGCGTACATTGAAGGTTAGAGAGTTTTAGATGAAAAAGTTAGATGATAAACATCTCGAATGAATTCGTACGGACAATTTCTCACAGTATGAGAAAGCTACCAGCACAAATCGATGACCACTTCACAACGATATTTAGATGCCCAATCCGAAGGAGTTTCTGCGGCGATTCATAGAAACCAGAAATGAAAGAATAGTCAATACAGTGGGTTTTACCAAGCAAATGTGCTCCAAAATTGATAAATTAGCGCTATAAACTTATGTCGTGTCTACCCTATTCTCCAAACTTCGCCCGCTCGAACTTCTTTCTCTTTCCAAACATAAAAAAATAGCTGGCTGAAAGAAGTAAAGAGATTAAAGCCAAAACAAAGTGTAGTATATCGAACTAAAGAAACACTATGCTGAAAAGTAGAACTATCGATTTTTCAACCAAAAAAAATCAATATTTCATTTAAAAAGTATCTCACTTTTCACTCTACCTTCGTATATCCACAGTTTAATACTTTCCCCGATGAAAATACTGAGAATATTAGCTCATACAATATCAACCAAGCATTAAATTGTTAATTTTTAATGAATGTGGGTATAACTTCCTCAGTTTTCAACCTACATTTTTAATTTATAAAAATTTCACACTAGACCTTGAATTTTCTCTTCAACCAACAGTCTGCTTAACTTGATACATTTCACTGCAATTATTTCGTATTTTGATTGACACTATAAATAAGTTACTTTTAATATTCAATTAATGGACAATGTAAAAATAATATTCACAATTTTCATAAAATTTGGCAAGCCAGGTAAATGATCGGCATCCTGATTTTGACATGGATGTTCTGTGTTCAGGTAATTTTTTACTTCAGCAATATAATTTATTTTATAGGCAATACTTATTTTTAGACACATACTATTTCATATTATACATTTATAAAATAACATTCTTAAAAAATTATGATACATGACAGAAAAACTTTAATTAAAATTTTATTGAGATGGATTATGTTACATTTTAAAAAATACTTTCATTTTTGTAAATGATAATATTAATCTGTTTGTAAGTACTAATTTTCAGAGATATCAGTTCTTTTAAGTATTTGATAATCTAATGGATTAAGATGTTTTTTAACTTTCGATGATTAATCTGTTATATACATTTTTTTATAGTAATTATATTCATTATAATAATATAATTGTAATTATATTCATATATATAATTTTTATATAGTAATTAAGTAATTTACTATTTTTCATTACTTTTACGATCATATTTTATTGAAAAGCTTCTTGCATTTTATTTGTATTAAAATGTACAATATTTGCAGGAATATGTTAAACAAAGACAATACCCAAGATTTCAAACGAATTTTTAGGGACAATTATTTTGAACCTCTCTACCTGAATAAATAACCTTGTTTTAAACATTAAAATGATTTTTAAAGTATATATAAAAAATTTGTATTCATAAATTTTATTCTAAATTGGAAACGAATTATGCTCCCAAAAGATATTTCAATTTTTAAATTTAATTGCTTGTTTCAAAATATACGATAGTTAGGACGACGTAGGGATTTATGGATGGACGATCTATAATGGGTAATTTTTAGTATATCCGAACTTCCGATAGGGATCGCTGTCAAACGAACTGTGAGTTTACATACTTCTAGTGTCAAAATTATTCAGTATAGTCTGGCAATTGATCATGAAACGTTTAACATCAGAGCAATGCTTGTAAATTGTCGAAATATATTATCAAAATTAGTGTTCTGCGCACTAAACCTATAGAGCACTTTATAAATTTTATGGTGCACATAATCGCCCAATCGAACGATGTATTCGCAAAATTATCGACAAATTTCGATCGCATTTCACGATGTTCGATATTAAAACAAAAACAGGGCAAAAAATTATGCGTTCCGAAGAAAATATCTTCATCTCGCGTATTACAAGATACAGCTTGTCGAAGAACTCATGCCGCAAAACCATCGTTTGCGTCGACCGTTCGAAGAATGGGCTCTAAATCAATTGTAACTCGTCTCATGTTACCAAATATCTGTTGTTCCAACTTGACCCAGAATTTAGCCGCAAAATGTTAACTAATAAAACTCCTACATTTGGCGTGAAAATAATCCGAAAATGATTCAACATTTACCGTTACATCCAAAAAAATGCCGATAGCATCATTGGATCGTAATTACTTTATAATTCAAGCTGGAAAGCACGTTGCAGTTATTGGGAAACGTTACAGAACGATAATCAATGATTATTCAAATATTAGATCTGCGCCGATAAACCCGCAACTATTGATCCCTTGGAAGCTAACATAATTCGGGCAATTGCGAACATAAGACCAACTGCTTGAAAAAGTGGTCGGAACTTGGATTGACAGAATGCGCTTTGTCAGAAGTGAGCGGCGACAGACATTTGGTGCCGAATTAATTTTTCTTATAATCATTGGAGATCTTTATCTCGGTCTGATCCAGATATTTCTCAACCAGAGAACTGAATAACCATAAGCATGCCCAAATGACTACAATATTTATCAAGTGTAATCCTCTAGATGACGTAGCTAGTTTCGGACGTGTGCATATAGTTGCTAGTAGAGATCGAATTAATTTAACAAGTTTTGACATTTTCTGAACAGAGCTTGCTGATGTTATAAACATCTCGTTAGATCATGTCCACTAGATTTTACACAATATTTTGGGTTGCATGGTGATTTCGGTATTGCATTCGAATGAATAATTCTCACGAGTAATTAGATTTATATAAACGTGATAATGCCAATTTTCTTCGACGTTGTATAACAACAGAAAAAAATGGGTTTACTATTACATTCCTGATAAGAAGCAACAGTCAAAACAACAGCGAAAACGGTTTTATCTGCAAGAAAAGTTACTACCGTTTCCGAGATACTTATATAGTGCTTCACTACCCAACCAATGGAAAGGTGCACGCAATAATACACCTGCATACATGTCTCGGGATTTTGCCCTAAAACTTCACCGAATGCGCCGAATCTGATGAAATGGCTCGCTGGACGACGATTCACTTCAAACGATGAGGTCTAAACTGAGACAATCCATAATTTAGCGGAGTTTACCAAATGGCATTAAATTGAGGGTGTTTTCAAAAATCGTGTGTATTTTTGGTCAGGTCTAGAACTTTTCAATTGACTTTCGTATGCTCTGGAACTATAATGTTTTGACAACACAAATTTCTTGTGCTGATATATTAAACATATCAAAAAAATATTACACAAATGCAGCTATGCCTAAAAAAATATTTGCACGTAGTACAAGGACTTTAATGAGAAGCAGTTGAAGATAAACCTCGTTGAGGAAGACCTTCTAAGTCAACCAGTAAAGAAAACATTACTAAAATCAAGGATTGCGCAGTCACCGATTAAGTATTAGAGTCTATTAGAAAAAAATGATCAGATTTATACCAATAATTAATTCTTTTTGCATCACGCATTGATGTATTGATAAGTCACAATCGCACAGAGTAATAATTATTTGTCAATTTTTCGCTAAAAATCAA
The DNA here is from genome assembly GCA_031761425.1 of Cosmopolites sordidus. Taxonomy (NCBI): domain Eukaryota; kingdom Metazoa; phylum Arthropoda; class Insecta; order Coleoptera; family Curculionidae; genus Cosmopolites; species Cosmopolites sordidus. Next base: position 90,600 of record JARFXV010000812.1, on the reverse strand, counting down.
TCAGCCTATTCCACAAACAACATGTTCACTACTTACTGGGTACCATTTTGAGTACATAGAAGAAAAGAAGTTATGTCTAGAAACTGTTTCCAAGATTGAAAAAAAAACGTTGGAATAAGTGTATTCCAGTAAGCGGAGATTACTTTAAAGGATACAAAATTAACTTATAAGAATAACTAAATAACACAGGTTAACAAACTTTAACTTTTAAAGGTAACATTGATGAAAATAGATGCATATGAAGTATTTTGTAGTCCTAAATCCGAAAATGTTAAACCAATTACTGTAACACGTATAGTTTTTATGTTACAGGGAGTTGGTGGTCGGAAGCAAAAAGGAGACATATTTTTGCAATCTAATATTTATTTAATATAAACATATAACACGTGTAAAATCTATGCAAACACGTTATTGAGGATTATATATTAAATGAGATGTTATACAGCGACAAATACTTTCACTTTTTCCTCTTGTATTCTGTAGCATCATCTCTTTTTAAAAACCAGCAATAGTCGCCCAACATAGATGTGTTTCAGCGTCCCTGGTATCTTGCTTCCACCATCCTTATATCCTGGTTAAACTTCTCTCCTTGTTCGACACTTCCTGCACCCAAAGTTTACAGAAAAAAATCCAAATGGGGAAAAAAGCATTTTTAAGGACATGCGACACCCTAGTATTTCATAGGCTTTCAATAATTAATTTATGAGGTTTTATAATTATCAGCTTTTTTGATGGGGGAATAAAAACTCGCTATATCGAAAACCATCCGCTTTTTTAACTAAATTGTTCATTGCGGTGCTTAATATTAAAACCTTGAAATCCTAAAAAGCCTACAAGAATTGGAAAAAGACCTAATGCAAATTAAATTGAGCATCCTGGGTTTAAACGAGACCAAACCTGCCTGAAGAAAATTCCGCTCCATTTTAGCTCATTAAAGCTCCATTTTAAAATCTAGTTATATGTTGTACCAAAATAAGAAAGAAAACAATTATTATATTGGAATATAATATTAAATAAAACATTTAGTAACCAAAATGGTAACAATATCAGAAATAGTTATGTTTAATTAAAGTTGGCAAAACACTACATCTTAAAAAATATTTTTGTATACTCCTTCCATCGCTTCAGAAGAAGAAGATATAGAACGCATATATCTACCTACGCAAGCATCTACATATGCATGTGTCTGTCACAGGGGTGTCAGGGGTCACCAGGTATGATATCGGAAACAACCATAGAATAATACGAGCGAAAACAAATATGAATTCAAATTAGAAAGGCACAAACTAATATTAAAGAAAAGATTATCTACTGAATATGAACTTAAAAATAACATAGTCAAGTATCAAGTAGAATTAAATAAAAACTTGGAGCCAAAAAAAACCTAGGGTTTATGAATCAATCATTTAGAAATGTGACAGACTTAAAAATGCCATTTTTACAAGCGCAATCTTATGGAAATTTGCCATGTAGACCTTAAAATCGATTGCATTTGAGACAAACATTGAGGAACCCCTGTCATCAGCACTGAAGAAGCAATTAGATTTATTAGAACCGTTGAGATGCCTAATGTGAAAATGTTAACAACTAGTCCTTCGTTCTAGACTCAGTCAGTTATTTGACTGGGTTAAGTTTAGAGTGGAATAAAATGTTCTCGTAGATATGTGATTGGCGTCTATAACGAACCTCACAAATGTCAAACTGTTGGTCAAGAAGAAAGTTTTTCTCGGTTAGAAAGTTATTCGAGGCGTGAAGATTAACCTTGTCGGCAATTTTTTAGAGAACGCTGAACAAGTAAATACCTCATATCTTAGCTAGTCGTTGGAACGTTGCGTTGAAGGTTGGGAACTACCGATGTCTTAGAATCGTGTGGACTATATTAGTCAGTTGCGTGATCTATTTGTTGGATAGTGGTTGGAGCTACGTTGAATAAATACCCTCGTAATCTGGAGCTTTTCCATTAGCTATTCCCTCGGCGTGACCAATTGTCTGAATAACCGCGATGTAAGATACAAGATTGTAATTCCGTGAATTTGTCACTCGGTTCAATATAACAGTACATCAAAAACTAATTGTTGCACGGTCTGATTTCAAAAAGGCCGAGAAAGACGTACTATACGTTGAAGAAGAACTACAAAACCTCATGATTACCAACTTAAACTTCTTTGAGTGGTAGTTTTACCATGACAATAGGAATTGCGAATTAGCCTTTTATATACAGCGGCTCAATTTTTATATATACAGCTTCGACGCCTGAGTCGTGTCGCCGAAATTCTGCTTAGAAAGCATGGAATGAAGCTATTAGTCACGAATTTTGATTTTGCATTGGCATGCATGTTGATAGAGAATTGTTTAGAAGATGTAGAGAAGAAAGAAATAGCCCAATGTGCATCTTCCTCTGGAGACTGTTGTAAACGGATCTAAGTCCTATGATTTATAAAAGTATTTGCGTTTTTTTCTTTGTTTATAAATAAAGAATTATACTTTACTCCACATAGGTTTAATCCCATTTCAAGTTTTTGCTCCGGTAAATAAACATTCCTTCTTCGGTATTAAAATGATTCCACTTAGAATAAGCGAAATGAATACAATTTTAAGGCCATATTTTAAAAAAAGGCGATGTAGAGAAGTAAAGGGAGCATTTCTCAAAAGTAGCTTCCTTTCTATTACCGCTTCATAATTTCTATCATGGAAAAGAGCGATTTTAGTGAAAAGTGTGTGTACCATAAAAACAAATTGTTGTGTTCGCACTCAGGGTGCCCCGTTTAGGTTACCACTGAGGAAATGGTTAACAAAACTCATAATATCGTATTGACCAATCGCAAAGTGAGAATTAAAGAGATTGTTGAAATCTTAAATCTCTCGGACGAATGCGTACGGTACATCCTACACGAATATTTGCGCCTGAAGAAAGCTACCAGCGCTATAGGTACCGAGTTTGCTCATTACCGACCAGAAACGAAATCAACTGTTTCACAGAAGTATTTATACATGTATAAGTGTAACCCGAAAAAGTCTCTGCTGCTATTCGCTACTGTTTATAAAACTTGAATTGCTACATATCAAAAACAAAGGAACAGTCAAAATAATCGGTTCTACCCGACGAACGTGCCCTGAAAAAAGTGTGAAGTTGGCAGAAAAGGACAGGGCCAGAATTTCTGGGATTTGCAAGACAATACCTGCATCGACTATTTGAAAAAGGATAAGACGATCACACCACAATGCATTTGTCGTCCGTTGCAATAGCAAAGTTGCTCGTCGCTCGAAGCTCGTCCCCTCCTTCTTCTCTTTTTGTCCAAGCATGCAAAAATGGTTAACTGGAAAGAAATTCACATTAAATAAGATATTATCGCCAAAACAGGGGACCATTTGGCGGATTTCAAAAGGCGTACTTTTTAGAACGCAAAAAAAAGTTTGGAAATCTTTGGGCGAAGTGTATCTAGTAAAACGGCAACTACTTTGAAAAATAAATCGATTTTCGATCAGAACATTTTACTTGCACGAATAAAAATGAGATATTTTTTTATTCTGCTCTCATATGTACCATAGTGAATACCATATAAGATTGTATGAGGAGTATTGCTGTGGATCCAAAATAAGACTTTAACCTCTATCATCATTTAATTAGATCCAAAAATCTCGATTCTAACATGGGTGTATGTGTTTTTTTTGAGTAACAAAATTTTAAACATCTTCTTCTTTTTCTTCTTCCTGTAGTACTACAGTTCGTCAGTCAACATTGACGTGCTTTAATCTTTCGCCTCCAATCGAATTAATATACCAGAAGTGGCGGTTAATAATTCTTAATTTTTTAAGAGATGGCGCTGGAAACAAGATTCACTTCGCAGCCTAATCTATTATGTTATTTTGTTGCTACGGCAATACCTTTCAAAATGCCATTGATGTTTAAACGATTTCGAGTAAGCGTCATATTTTTTTCGTGTCGTAAACATGTCGAGTTTCGAACCAAATAAAAAAGCATTTCCCGCACGTACTGCTTTTTTTGTTCAATCAAAACAAAAATGTGAGTGAAAGAATGACAATGTCCCAATGCAAGTCACTTGTCGGCGTTGGTTTGATTCAAAAGTGGTGATTTGGACTTGAAAGACAATGAACAACCAAGTCAAACGAAAAAATTTGAAGATCCCAAATTGCAAGCATTGTTGGAAGAAGACAATATACAAACTCAACAGCAAATGGCAGAGTGGTTAAATGTTAGTCGCCGAACCATTTGTGATCATCTGCATGCCATGGGAAAGATCCAGAACAGAGAAAAATGGATATCAGGTGCACGACAGATAACTAGAAATGTAAAAAATGGTGTGCGAAGTTTTGTTTTCTCGATATGAAAGAAAAAAAATTTGTATCGTATCGTAAATGGAAACGAAAAATGGATATATTTTTGGAACCCAAAATGTAGAAAACCCCAATGGGTTCATCGACTGCAAGACCGAATCGCTTCGGAAAGAAGTCAAAGCCGTGCATTTTGTGGAATTAGAACGATAAGCCATAAGAATCTGAAATCAGCTGAAACACTTAATACCGTTCGCTACAATCAACAAATGATCAATTTAAACCATACATCGAAAAGCGAACAGAATGGGCTACAAGACATAGAAAAGTGATTTTGCGGCACGATAACGTTTCATCATACATATCGAAAACGCCCAGAGCCACGGCCATTTCTCCCGCCATACTCACAAAACTTGGACCCTACCGACTATCACTTGTTTTTATCTATTTGTCTCGCACTTTCTATGAAACACTTCAACAATTACTGAGATGACGAAAAATGGCTTGATGGCTGGACCACATTAAAAGATGTACCGTTTTTCTAGGAGGGTATTTACAAATTGCCATATATAGGGAAAATGTAGAACTAGCTATGGCGCATACCAGGAATAAATCATTTTTTAACTTTCTCCCAAATTTAATCAAAAACAAAAATTTAAGAAAAACTTAGAATTATTAACTGCCACACCTGGTATTGAATCAATCCAATAGTGCTGTAACGTTTGATCTGGAAATACCGTTGTCTTCCCCTTTCGAGAGAAGGTAGGCCAATATGCGGTACGTCTTCAGTATGAGTTTGAACTACTTTTGCAAAACTTCAACAGACCTAAAAAATTTGTTTATCAAGAGCCCAGGTTTTCATTAATTTAAGTCATTCCCATAAGGCCGAAACTCGATTGAAGACGAACGTCGCAGGAGACGGTCTTCCACTGTTCTGATCATTGATTGACAGTTAGAATTATCGAGGAAGAGTTGAATTTAATTCACACAACCGTTCATCTGATTTCGAGTTATGAATTGGGCTTGTAGAAAATCCGCGCGAAAATGATTCGACTACATCCAAAAAAATTACAGGTGTTTGAAACCCATCTCCAACCACAATAAAAATATAAAGTTATATAAAGATGTACTGCATGTTTTATTCAGAAGTACAACAATGATGAAAGCTGTTAAGCTAGAAGGAGATACGGAAGGAAAACCTGTTACAGAGTCGTGCTTAGAACATTACCTATCTGCAGTTCTTCAAGACCATAATAATAAGGGGGTATAGTGATCCACTACGACAGCATGTTTTCTTCTGACGCTGCAATAACTGTAATTTCTCAAGTGGAAATTACAATAGAGTTATCAATATTAATTCGATCTCGAAATATGCAGCAAATACTATGAATTTTTGATCAAAAATATCATTTTGAATAATTCATACGAGGGTCGTTCGAAAAGTTTTTCGTCTGAAAAATAAATCATCATAAGTCATCTTTAAATTTAATATAATTAGACCTACCACTTTTTAATACTTTCAGTATAATGTAATTTGTCTAACTCTGCAAAATAAGTGGTTGTATTAGCATTGATCTCACCATTTGAAGTAAATCTTTATCAAATCTAAATCTAAATAAAATCCCACGAGTACGGTGCATATATATGAAAGCACTTTGAAGCGTAAGCGCATGATCATAATGAAAGAATACGTTCTTTTTGGACAAATGTAAACATTTAACTAGAATTGCACTGCTCAAGTAATCCAGTAGTAAGGCGTAATATTCCAGGTGAACTGTTAATTGATCCAGTAGTGAAGCGTAACGTTTTGCCAAGTAATTATAAACACTAATCCATGAGAATCCCACGAAACAGTATCCATGACTTTTCCTGTAGATGGAATCGTTTTCTTTGGTGTATTTAAAGGCAACCGTCTTCTATTTGGAATACTGCCTGTTATGTAACATATAAACCCATATTTTATGTACTATTGTAAAACATTGAGTAAACTCAGTAGAATCGCATTTAAGTAAATAAAAAACTCTTTTACTTTTTACTCTACTCTTTTTTTCGAATACATGTTTAAACGACTGTTAATAGATGAGACATCCATTGAATGGAAAGCTTTTTCATAATAAAAACCGGGTGTAAAAAATATGGACACGTAGCTTCAGTCGGCGATGATTTAATGTGACGTTGTGGACTTTTGGGACAATTTTGTTGATCATAGAGGTTTTAGGCATTCCAAACGTTCATCATCTTCAATAGATGTACCGTGACGTTCAAATTTAGCAAACCACTTTTTTACCATCAAACACGAAGGAGAGGAACCATTCTTTAAACAGGAATTTAAATATTTTTTGTAACGGGTCTTTCAAATTGAGCGTTTTTTTCAATTCTTGAATTAAACACAGAGGTCTAGCTTTATTTCAGAAGTGTAATGTATGACACATATAAAAATAGAGTCATACACAATACAACAACACGTTAAAATTGTTGAATTATTTTATGAAAATAGGCGTTCAGTGAAATATGTTATTAGAAAATTACGTAATATTTTCAGTTTGCACAATCTGAAAGCATTGTTCAAAAAACATCATCAATCAAATTGTTCAAAAATAAAATAAAAACTGATTCGGTAGAAGACAAAAGAAGAGCATTATATAGTGGTAGTAGTTATGTGTTGCTGAAGACCCAGAAATTGCAATTAATCGATGTTCAGAACAATTTGAATTCAGTGAATCCAGAACATGGCGTATTTTACAAAAGAATTTAGCTCTGAAGGCATATAAGATTCAAAAAACACAGAAACTAAAATCACTTGATCATTTACAACGTAGTGCATTTGTCAATGTCAATTGGATTAAATAACAAACAGATGAATTTCCTCAAAAAATTATGTTTTCAGATAAAGCACATGTTGAAATTGATGGCTATCTGTGTAAAGAAACCTTTACATCCCAAACGAGCCATTGTTTGGTGTGCATTATGGCCAGGAAGTGTAATTGGGCCATATTTGGGCCGTATTTCTTTCAGAATGTTGCTGGTGAAGCTATAACTGAATGGTGTTCGATATCGTAAGGCTTTCCTTCCGTTCCGCTTTTTGCGGAATGAATTGCAACATATTGATCTAAAAAATATGTGGTTCCAACAGTATGGCACTACACTTCACTCTGCTAATGAAACAATTGATTTATTAAGAGAAAAATTCCTGGACGAATTATTGCAAGAAACGGTGATGTTAATTGGCCACCAAGAATATGTGATTTGACACCGTTGGATTATTTTCTTTGGGGTTACGTAAAAAATCAGGTCTATAAACACATCCACAATCGATTCTTGAACTAAAGAATAAAATGTTTCGAGTCATTGGTGAGATAGAGCCAAGGTTATGCCAAAACGTGATCAAAAATTTTGACAAACGAGTGGACGTTTGCGGAACTGCAAGAGGTGGTCATCTGGTAGATATTATGTTTCGTATTTAAATGGCACTATTCTTCAATTATCAACAAAAAGTTTTTTTTTAAATAACGCATATTCTGTATTTTATTCAAGAATTAAAAACTACCGCTCAATATGAAAGACCGTTCTGAAACATCTGAAACTTCGCAATCAACGATTAAACGAATCATACTAGACAAACTAGGTCTAGGGCAAAAAGATAGGACATCCCTGTTGCGATTTTTAAGTTTTTGTTCTATATTAGTTCCATATTATTCATGCCCTCTTGTGTTTAGTAACTTACTTGCAGAAAAATGTCTCTGATGAATTGATATCGACGAGGGGTATAACATCTAAAATGTTTAGATAATGATTTTAAGGTGAGGCCAAAAGATAGGACAGTTTAATTTTTTCAAAATATCTTTAGCGAAAAGACTTATATTTACAAATTAATAACATGTGAACATCTATCATGTCTCTAAAACTGCAATCATTAGATTATGAAACGTGTCGTAAAGTGTTATTTTGAAATAGTCTGGTTTATTCTTCGTTAATTGCCTTTTTTATTTTCTCTTGAGTTTGAAATTGCCTCGAACCATTATATACTTGTCTGGCTAACTGTGCACACTTGTTTGGCTAACCCAAACATTTTCAATAATGTTTAAATTTGGAGACCTTGCATTTCTATATTCTTGCGGATATTCTTCCGTTCAAAATTTTTCTTAACATCTACAAGCATTATCTTGCCGAAATAAAAAAATATTGTTTGACGTTGTTTGCCTTGGTTATAATCATATTTAATTAGCCCTAACTGTTTATTCGGCTAGAAATGAAACAATGTCAGTCTTTTTTTCACATGCCTGTCCGAACCTTAACATTACCACCACAGATTGGTCGCTTTGAGATACATTTTTCTTCCTTTCTCAAGTCATAGAAGTGCTAAGAGAACTTATTCAGCCCATCCAGATAAAATTTATTTTCGACAGAAAACATTATTCGTTCCCATTCTTTGTTCCAGCGAATATTGTCGGAAGAGAACTTCTTCCGATGTTCTTTATGATCTATAAAAGGTGAGATAGTTTTCATTTCATTCCTTCGAATATGTGAAGATTATTGAAGGACATTTTTAACGTTACTAATGTTTTATATGCAGTGTAATGAGATGCTAATGTGCTATTAGCAGCGGCACGTAAAATTGCACATTTTTGGTTGTCCATTAATATAAAGGGTCTTCCAATATGAGTTGTCCTATATTTTAGTCCCAGACTTTATCATATGCATTTAGTCATACTTGCGCCATTAGGCCGAGAATTTTTCGAACGTCCTTTTTAAAATGCGACTGATTTAAAAAATTATCCTAATAATCGTATTTGATGAATTAAAAACGTTTCTAATTTAATTTTATTCATTATATCAGTATGCGCTTTTCCTTTTTTTAGAAGGTATTGTGAGTCGCATCACTAACAATTTATTACGAAGTGAAAACTGGTTTCACTCTATCACCAATCGAATAGCACGCATTATTCAACAGAAAAAACAATAGAGATTTAAAACGAAAATGTAATTTGGAATCTATTGATATATTTGAAAGTAGTACAATGTAGTTACGATGTCTTTCATGAGGATTCACTGAAGAATTCTTTTGTTGCAAAACAACAATTTTAATTTCATAATTGCATGCATATTTATATACGTTTCATATTTCAAATACGGCAGTGAACTATATAATAACATTGTGCATCATACATATTGGAGGCCGCAATTTCTCAAGTGCAGTGGCGGTTGTGTGGCAGCATAAGGGCGCGTAGGCACGTGTTCCACTTAAAAAATTAAAAAATGAAATAAAATTTGATGTCTGACAGTTACACTCGTATTTCTACACAGCAAAGTGTGTGTATGATACTAAGAAATGTAAAATTTTTGGTTACGACGCATTTCCCTATCCCCATTCCAAAATTTGGTTATACATGCCCCACCTGTTTTTTCCCCCACGAACCGCCGCTGCTCAAATGCTATTGGATAATTTTCAGGTGTAAAAAACAACAATGTTGTCAAATTTAGTTTTTGATCTACAGTGGATTCCAAAAATATTCGGACACGAATCATTCTAGCAGTTCCAATTTACGCAAAAAAAAAATCCATACCTATATTTTACCGTTGTTTCTCCTTTTAACTTCCTGTATAACAAAGTTCCGAAATCATCAGTTAAGTTCTAAAATTATAAGATAAAAAACACTTAAATATTGTTTTTCGAAAATATTCCGACGTGCAAACAAAAAATTAATTTGAATTAAGTGGTAATTCGAATTTTGATTACTGCGAATAGTAATTGGCAGATTGGTGTTGAAAAGATCATCTTAAAATGGGACGTATGCCAAATAAAAAAAAAGCATTTGTTCTGGAAATATTCAATTAGTGAAATTTTATTATTTAATTTTGTTATTATTATTCACGTATGGGCCCTGGTGGACGACACGAAGTACAGTTAGAGCCGTTTGTTGTTGTTATAATCTTCCTTTGCGCCCATACTGATTTCATTCTTTCCTTATGAGCTTTTTTCCTTTCGTCAGACCAAGTTGTTCCAGTCTTCCTACAATTTTCTCTCTGGCAAACTTCCCAAACGTTAACTTTGTGTTTAAAACAGTTTTTATCCTGAATTTTACTTTGTGTAATATTTACTGATCTTAATCCTCTTTAATTGCAGCAGTCCATTTAATTATTTCTACTTTAGCTCTACTAAAATGTTCATAAAATTCAATTATTTGTCTAGCCTACTCGGATTCATCCGTTTTATGTGTCCGTAAAACTTAAGTCTTCTTTTTTTCATATCGCTATGTATATCTGTGTATTGTTTGATTTCTTGGTTTTCTCGAAGTCGGTATGTTCTAGTATATATTTGTTTGGGACCTAAGATTTTTCTTTCTTTCTTTTCACTCTCCTCGATGTCTTTATTTCTATTCAAAATAAGCGTTTCTGTGCCATATAGACATTCTGGCTTAATAACTGTGTTGTTATGTCTCAGTCTTGGGTTTTTAGATATGAATTTTTCGATGTAAATATTTTGTGTAAGTCTCAATGCAGTTTCCATTTTTTGACATCTACCGTTATTGGCCGCTTTTTCCAACCCGTTTTCCATGATTATTTCACCAAAATATTTCAATTGAGGGACTCGTCTGATGTTACCATATTTTGTTTTAAGAAATGGTGTTCTTAGTCTGTTGCAGGTCATGTACTGTGTCTTTTCAAAGGAAATTTGGAGTCCTACCTTTTCTGCTATTTCTTTTAGGATTTCAGTCTGTTCTTGTGCTGTTAATATATCTATATCTAGCCAAAATTGCTAGATCATCAGCAAACACCAGGCAATCTATTTTGATGTCGGTTCCCCCCAGTTTAATGGGCTGGTCAATATTCAGGGCCGATTTTTTTACCCGCCACTCCTGTATTACTTTTTCTAGAATACAGTTAAATAAGAGTGGCGAGAGTTCATCCTCTTATCCCACTCCAGTTTTAATTTCGAAGGGCTCTGAGATGTCACCCATGAATTTAACTTTTTGACCTTGCGTTAGTTAGTGTTCCTTTAATAATTGCCAGCGTTTTCAGATCTAGTCCTTGTTCTTTCAAAATTTGGAATAAAGATTCGCCGTCAATATCTAAGTGGGAGCGAAAAACGAAAGAGAAAGAGGGAATCTGAAGAAAAAAATAAAAAGTTACCTAAAATTAGTCAGTACTTTAAGAATGATGACTTTATCGATGAAAAAGCGAGTGAACAGTGCTCCGAAAGTGAAGAATTGGACGTAACTAAAAGTAACAGTATAGCAGATGCAGCACCCGATACCAGTGTATATCCAGATCCAGAACAACCACAACAAGGTACAAGCAAAAATCAAAGTGAATCATATTTTAGTGTGAACAATATTGCATCTTCACCATATATTACTGATAAGAGTAATTTTAAAGAACTAACTGATGAAGTAAAACGATTCGTGATCGAAAACGGACATTGTAAACCTAAGGGTCCTTTCTTAAAAGACAGTGATAATAGATATTTCCTAGAAAACCATTACTCTATTGTTTCCAAGTCTGGCGTGAAACTTGAACGTACATGGCTATCATATTCCTTAATACTTTAGAAGGAAATACTTCAGAAGAATACTTCAGAGAAAAGGCAGGTAGCAATGATCCTAGTTTCCGAGAAAATTTTTTTAGTATTGTTGAGTTATTAGCAAAATAGGATCCGATTATACAAGAATTTTTAAGTAAACCAAAGGGACAGATAAAACACTTAAGTCTAAAAATACAAAATGAGCTCATTTCTGCTCTGGTTCGAAAAATAGATAATGCACTCATAAATGCCGCGCCATTTTACTCTATCATATTCAATACGACTGAAGATATTTCAAAAACAGATCAAATGTGTGAAATTTGCCGTTATTGTATGATCGAGAAAGACGAAAATGGAATCCCAAAGGCGCTCATCATTAAAGAATCATTTTTAGGATTTCATGACGTTAAGGACCAAACATTCACGAAGTTGGACCTGCCTTAGCAATGTCCAACCAAATTATTAAATCCATAAATGACAAAAATATACCTCCAAATAAGTGTCGAGGACAAGGATATGTTGGTGCTAATGCAATGAAAGGCACTTATGGTGGAGTTCAAAAACTCGTAAAATGTATCGAGCCAAATGCGGTATATGTTCACTGTGCTGCTCATAACTTAAATCTGGTACTTAATATTACAGTAAGAGAGGTTTTTAATATGCAACATCTTTTTTAAATAGTTCAACAAATTTAAAAAATTTTTGGGCATAGTATCAAAAGATGGAATATCTTATCAAGTTTTATATCTAATAAAGAAAGGGAATCTTCAACTTCAATAACATTAAAAACATTGAACCCCTACTAGATGGGCAGGATGTTATATGCTATTTTTGCTTTAAAATTTCGGTTTGTTGAAGTCCAAAAAGCGCTAACGAAAACAATTCTGTTAAATTGCAAATCAGATGAAAGAAATGAAGCTATTTCACAAGAAGAAGATCGAGAACTACAATTTTATTTTGTTATTGGTTTTCCATTATAAAATTCTACAAACTATCGATGCAGCCTCTAAAGTACTTCAGTCTAAAGCCACCGATCTTTCAAATGCCTTAAAACGTTTGAAAAATTGTCTGGAAGAATTGGAAAGGTATAGACTTGAATTTGAAAATTTAGAAAAGGAAGCAAATAGTGTAGCAGAAAAATAGTCCATTAACCCTGAATTTTCTAAAAACTCGTCAGAGGAAGGTGAAACGCCATTTTGATAAACTTTGCGAAGATAAGCGTCTCCAAAATCCGGAAAGTTTTAAGTCCGGAATATTTTATCGAGTATTGGACATCATTATTAATCAACTGAAATCGCGTTTCCTTCCAATGAATGAAATTTTCCATTTTCCGTGTTTTGTAACCTGCCACTTTGCAAAATTTAAATGACACTGAACTATTAAAAAAGCTCTAGAATAGTTAATATATATACAAAAGACATATCTGAATCATTTGCCAAGGAAATTCTCAGTTTTCGGTCCATCTTCAGAGATGAAATAGAAAAGTTTTCGTGTATTAGAGAATTTGCTGATTTATTAATAATAAAGAATAATTTTATGTCGTGCAGCTTTCCTGAAGTATGTATTGCATTAATGTTGTTGTTACAATTCCTGTGACTACAGCTAGTGCTGAAAAGTTATTTTCGAAACTAAAATTAATAAAAACCTATTTAAGAAACTGTATCGGATAAGACAGACTACGTAACTTGGCTATTCTGTTTATTGAAAATTCTATGGCCCGATCTTTAAACTTTAATGATGTTATTGATACTTTTCCGGAACAGAGAGCTCGGAAAAAATTATTTTATTATTAAATATCTTGTTAATATTAAATTGTTATTTCATTAAAATTATGTAATGCCTATTCTTTTATAAATAAAATGTATTAGATGTTTAACTAAAATGCACACAATATTAGTAATACTGTTGGGTAACTATTTAAGTGATTTATTAAAATTAAATTACAAAGACACGATTTTTACCGGGAAGGGCCCATCCAATGAATTTGCCATGAGCCTCAGATGGAATAGATACGCCACTGATTGTGTATGACTCCATTTTTATAAATGTCATATATTACACTTCTGAAATGAAACTAGACCTAGGTAAATTCATAACGTCATCTGTGTTTTATTTAAGAATTAAAAAAAAAGTTCAATTTGAACGACCAGTTATCTCACTTTTCACGTTAGCCTCGTAGACCGTGAGCGAGAATAAATCCAACCAGCCACCGTTTTAGCGATGGGTTAGACGCCGTGCCAACGCGGCGCCAGGATTGAAGGGAAATCCAAGAATAACATGAAACAGAGATGATTTAGAGACGCGTTAATCTGTATATTATTTTCTACAGTATACGTATCAGAAAAAATTATTCAATAAGAGAAACTTGACTTCCATGTGCATTTAAAAATAAAAGCTAATGAGAGACTTTTAACCATATGGTGCGAAATAAAATGCAATAAAACGTTATTTATTTATTGTTTTTATTATTTTAGATTTAAAATAGATTTCTTGTGGGTCAATATAATGCTGAAACAAACCGAAAACTGTTTCTCAAACACATCTTAAACTGAAAATCGTGTTAAAGATTTCAGAAAGATTCAAAATGGTTAAGCAACACTATAATATTTTTAGACAAGAAATCCTCCATTTTCACAAATTTTCCATTAAAATGGGCTGTACAATAAATTTAGCACTGTCAGTAAGCTATTCGGTGACTGATAGATATTGTTGACGTTGTTGGAATACTACTTTTTACACCAATACTCATATAAGTAATTCAACGCTTGTATCGTTGTAACTAAACAAGCGATGTTAGAACTTTAAAAGTTATGAAATTAAAAGCTTAAATGCGTTATATATGGATATGCAAATAATCAACTCCTCACCTTTTCCACTGTTAAACTATTCATGAGAGTCCAGCGGTGCAAAATAATCAATGGTCTCAACTTTGACTTCATCACTTGAAGTGAATCTTTGTAAAGTCAAGTCGTTTAAGTTTGAGAAGCGGATGTAATTGCTAAGAGCCAAATTAGGCCAATACGGTAGACTTGAAAATACTTAGACTTAGTAGACCATAAAGTTTTGCAGCAAAAACTCGAAACGTGCGTATGTTTACGTATGTGTGCATATGTTTCACTTTTAAGTGAAATACTATTTCGCGAAGAACTTACCTATCTTTTGCCAAGTAGTCTATGAGTACCGCACCATAAGAATTCTAGAAAACCGTCACCTTGAGTTCTCCTACAGATAAAACCGTTGTCGTTTTCTATGGGACACTTTTACCTGCGTCCACCTGCTATTTGTATTACTAGTTCATCACTGCCATATAATGATGCATTTGTGTTTCATCTGCTGTTATAAAATATCGAAGAAACTGAGCAGAATCGCATTTAAATTGACCACAATACTGTTACTGTTAGGTACTGTTAGAAAACCGTCACCTTGAGTTCTCCTACAGATAAAACCGTTGTCGTTTTCTATGGGACACTTTTACCTGCGTCCACCTGCTATTTGTATTACTAGTTCATCACTGCCATATAATGATGCATTTGTGTTTCATCTGCTGTTATAAAATATCGAAGAAACTGAGCAGAATCGCATTTAAATTGACCACAATACTGTTGAGGCGTCTTCACTCGAAAGCGCCTTTGAAGGACTTTTAGCAAAAGCGAAAATCACTTTTATACAACAAATATAGTGAAAACGATTTATCGAGATATTTACAATGTCAGCAAACTTACTTTCCTTCAATCGACAGTCATTTAATATAACATTGTAGATTTTTCTGATGATTTGTCGATCTTAGCGGTTTTTTGGCGTACTCAGCACTCATCATGTTTCTCTCATACGAAAGAGAAAAACGCGTGTACGAAAGTGTTTAAATTACTCTTTTTTATATATATATATCTGGATTAGACTCTCAAACAAAGTATTTTATTTTATTTTTCCATGTTTCAGAAAATTTCAAAACTTTTTTCATTTATTTGACCGCTACAAACAAACAAGTAAACATACGCATCTGAAATTTCCCAGATAGCCTTTTAACGAATCATATTTATCAAATATTGTAGATATTTCGGCCATGATAATTGCGCAATCGCTATTTCAGATCGCGAACATTTCGAATGACCCTCGGAATTATACAAAAAACTATTAGTTATCTTTCTTCTTATATATGCCAGTTTCTTTATATTTGGTAGAAAACATTACTAAATAATTTTCCAAACTGACAATGTATATCTTTCCACCTTTTCCAAAAAACGAAACTTTGCATCTTTAACGGAACTATTGTATTAGAAAAAAAATCGGTAATGTTTATTTAATATCTTAATTTAAAATTAATAACTTTATTTGTGTAATTTGTCCTATTAATATCATTATTAATATTCTGTTTACAATTACTAAATTCAGATACAATAAACGTTTACCACAAAACTTATTAATTATAGATAAATGTTATTTCCAATTCATTTCCAATTTAAATAAATAATTACAAAATATGTGATGGTATGAAACGCTAAATAAAATAGAATAACATTAACAAAGGAATTTGTTATTGAGGATTTGGAGTTCAGGTTCTGTCGTGAGAAGATTTTAAAATAAAACTAAAAGGAAAAAAACCATTTAGATTTCGTAGCGTTTGATAAGATTACCTGAAACGGCTGTTTAAAATTTAACTGGGAATTATATTACAAGTCATGCATAATATCAAATAAATAAAATACAATCACGTAACTGTGCCGAAATTGTATAAAAAATCTTTAAAATGGTAAAAATATAACATTAGTTAATATTATTATAAAAAGAAAGAAAAAACTCAGTTAAACATTTGAATGACATTTTGTAATCTAATTCTTATTATTCTTTATAATTTTCACCAAGGGTAAATTGGTGTTTTAAAACTTATTTGAAATGTGTTATTTGTGTTAAATATTCTATTATCAGGAAACATTTATTCATCAATAATAACTATCAACTATCTCCGATTTACATCATAAGTTTGCAACAGGTGCGGTACCGCCCCCAGTGGGCGCTGGAGCCTTCCATGGCTCCTCCAGAGGCAAATGGGGAGCGTTAAGACAGTCAAGGGGGGCGGCCGTAGCATACTTAACTATTAAAGAAGCTATCTATCTAAGCCTATTTAAAACCGGCTTTGTACAACCTGTACATAGCCAAAATTCCCTGTTATAGTGGCGTTACTTCTGCATTTTTCGCAGACGACACTGCCTTCTTTGTCACGTCACGTCATGCGTCGGCTATTCATAACCGACTGCAAAAGCAACTTAACGTTGCAATTTCCTGGCTTAAATTCTGGTGCCTGCGTCAATCCTAAAAAGACCCAGGCGATTATCTTCACCAGAAAGCGCCCTAAATGCGCAGCCAAACTGCTGGTTGAAAAAGTGCCTATTCCGTGGTTGCAAAAAGCAACCTATCTAAGCCTACACTTTGACCGCTCTCCTCAGTGGTCTAGTCAAATCCAACTAACTGTAACTAACGGGTACGGTATCTTCAAACTCGCGTACCCCTTAATTTCCAGGTCGAGCAAGCTAAACCCTTGCATCAAAGTAAATATTTATAATACTTTAATTAGATCCGTATATTTACACGGTCTAATAGTGTATTTTCGATTCCTGTCACATTATTCGGTGCACAGATTACAAGTTCTTCAGAACAAAACCTTGCGTTTGGCGCTCAACGCTCCATGGTTTGTTCGGAACACCCAAATTCATGCCGAAACCGGAGTCCCCACGGTTTCGCAATTCTTTGAAAAAGCTTACGAGAAGTTTGTTCTAAAAGCTTCTCTAAGCGAAAACCCGCTCGTCCGGAAAATTCCGGAAAATTTACCCGGACCTCCCGGGTAAATTGAGCCATAAAAATCCCCAATGTCATTGTACGGGCGGCAAGCAGAAGGGAATCGAATATCGGTTCCTGGCTTGCGAAAGGCCGCTTCGACTATAAATAACAGAATGATGCACACTCCCCGGCGTCGTCTGATGGCGGCCGATCGGTCACTCTTTTTCGATCAGTCGGACCGCCATTCGGCGAAAACTCCATCGAATTTCCGATGGAAGTAAAAATATTAAAAAATAGAAATCTAGCTTTTTTGCTCTTTTTCCTTTCTTATTAACCTCAAGAAGTTCGCCAAGACTTCTAATAATTGAAATACTATCCTTCTTGTCTTTCTATTAACTTAAATGACAGCCGGAATCTTCAATTCCGGCAGGTCAAAGGTCAGCTAGAGACCTCCAAAACGTAAAAAGCGCCCATCTTAGAGTTTGAATTTCATTATAAACTAGTAGGAGCCTCCGGGCTAACTAAAAAACCTGGCTGAGGAAGTCGAAGTCGAGCCTATTTAAAATGTATATCTTATTGTTCGCGTAAATAAGCATTAAAAATTTAAATTAGCAGTAGGTATACGTATACCTAATTCGGTTTAATATTGTTGGTAACAAGTCTTGGTTAGCAAGTTAGTAAGCAAAGACGCGATTGATGCAATCAAGCATGTGTCGACAAAAATATGCCATCAATCAAAGAGGTAATAAATATAGTTCTTCATAAGATACCATCAGATATAATCAGGAAAATTCCTCTAAGTGATAATTCAGAGCAAAGAAAAATAGATGAAAAGGCTAAAGTCGTGAAATATTATTAAGGGATTACTTAAAAAATTGCAAATTTTCCATTCAACTCCATGAATCAACTCTACCAAATAACGAAGCACTACTGATATCATACGTTTGATTAATAAAAGAAGAAATAAATTGTAAGAGTTATTTGCTAAAATTTGGAAACCTATACAAAGGCAGAATCGATATTTAATACCATGAACAAGTTTTTTCAAGAAAAATAAATTTCTATTCGTAATATTTTGTCAGCTGCTACTGATGGTGCTCCAGCAATGACGTTATAAAGGTCTTATAGAGCTGTTTGAAATAGGCAGTACCAAATGTACTCGCGGAACATTATGTTATTCATCATCAGTATTTAGTTGCAAAGATCTGAATGAACACCTGCGTACGTCACTCCATGGCATTATTAGAACAGTTGATAAGATTAGAAGGAATGCATTGAACGGCAGATTATTTGACCAACTTTGCAGTAATGAAGATTACAATCACAGAATGTATATTATAATACACAGAACTTTGTTGGCTCTCAAAAGGTATTTGTCAGAGTGTCTTTTAATTTATTTGACTCAGTATTAGACTTGCTTGAAAACAGACACAAAAAACTGCGCGAAACCATAATTTAATTAAAACACTAAACGTCATAGCTGTTTTTGTGTGAAAACTTGATAGAGGTAAATGTTGTCACTGTCCCACATTATCAGCAATCTCTGCAAAATAGAAAGATTTACTTACTTAGTGGGAACACTTCATTCTTGATTTTACGGAGGATATTTTAAATATTAATGTATCGAGTGCGGTTTTAGATCCTTTCGCAAATGCAGATACAATAGCATCATCAAAGTTATAACAGGAACTCGTAGAACTCACAAATAACGAAGAACTAAAAGTAAAATTCAGAAATGGATACCAAGAGTTCTAGCTTCAAAAATCAATACCAACCAGTTCTCTACCATGGACTGTGGCCAATAGTACAGAATTTTTTATTTACATTTCCTTCATCAGTGGATTCAGTGCAGTAGCTAAGTTACTGTCTAAGAAAAGGAACAGGCTGCACATCCCAGAGCGTGGCGATTTGCGACTGATGTTACGAAATTAGAACCATGTAAACAAACTGTTAAAACTCCACCAGCCTTAACCATTTCATTAATTATTTTATTTCTTATTCATATTGTGTTTATTTTTAAATTATCAATAAATAATTTTTAATAGATTTGATGGTATTTTTATTTAACTTATACTTTGTGATTTTTAATAAATAGATAGACAAATAAAATAGGTACAGATAATAAGCAACAATATTTAAATATTGTTGGTTTGATACAATGAATTGTTATGGAAGAGGCGATATTAGAATATTTTTTTCTTGTAAAGGGGACGGTGATCCAGAAAAGGTTGGAAACCTCTGCTTTACAATATGAGGCATATTATTATGATTAAAAAGTATGATAACTTTTTAAATTAAGAACTTTATTTGTGTAATTTGTCGTAATAATATCATTATTAATATTCTGTTTACAATTACTAAATTTTGATACAATAAATGTTTACCATAAAATTTATTATGGAAAAGGCGATATTATATTTTTTTCTTGTAAAGGGGACGGTGGCCCAGAAGAAGTTGAAAACCTCTGCTTTACACCATGATAGATATTATTATGATTAAAAAGTATGATATTTTTTTAAAATAAATCACAGTGTGTATTTATTCATCCAAATTAATTTCGTCTACTTCAAACTAATCCCCTCTGTAGGATTTTAATATTAGGATTTTAAGCTTTTTGATGTTTCAAACGTTTATTATAGATTTTGCTCTACATATGTTCCGCCTTGTTAGGGTTTTCTCAAGAGTAGCGTGAACTAATAATATCCTAGGACAAAAACACAAAGTCGTTTTTAGAGGTTTGATTTTTAGCGAAAAATTAACAAATAATTATTGTCGTGTGCGATGATGTGTAATCGTAATGAAAAAGTGAACTCTAGTACTGTAGAATCGATACTTCAGGCGATTACTCAGTACAATATCCTTGATATTGGTAATGTTACTTCATTTGGTGAAATGAAAGGCCTTCCTGAACGAGGTTCATCTTCAATTGCTTTTCTATCATCTTTAGAGATGACTTTAGAGTATTTGTACCACTTGAAAATATTTTTTTATGAAATAGCTTCATAACAGTAACACTTTCTTAATAATTTTAATACATTAACACAAGAAATTTGGTTAAGAATTTGCGCATAACCAATAATTTTTTACGTTGATATAACTGTGAAATGAATGAATTTCATGTTTAAATTTCATTAAAATTTTTGTTCACAATATTTTAAAATGGATAGGTTTATTCAATAAATAATTTGCATTAAATTTTGTCTGAAAAACGAAATTTCTTATGGTGATGGATTAAAAATGTTAAGAAAGTGTAGTGCCATAAAGCTATGTGAAAAATATGTCTCATTTAGGAAGACCTTTCACGTCAACCAATGAATCTAGTCTAGAAATATGAATGTCTAGTCTAGAAAATAGAACGGAATAGAATAGGATTAGTAGAGTGATTAATAAACAGCGCTGGTGAAACGCAATAAGTGTAGTTACCAGTAGTTTTAGTTTTAACTTTCAAGGAATTCACAATAAGTATATAGAGTAGGTAGAGTAGGTAGAGTAGGTAGAGTAGGTAGAGTAGGTAGAGTAGGTAGAGAAATTTGATAGAGGTCATAATTGGAGGAATTAATAAACCAGACGACCAAACAGGAAAACTCGCTGTTGTGACAGTGAATTTCAATGCTCGTTAAGACTTCTTCTTCAATGGAATAAGGATTACACATTACTTCCAAGTCGGTTTTAGTCAAATCTTCATCTTGCTATTGAAGCAATTCTTGCATGTCACTTGATTCTGTTCGAAACCATCTCGTCCTATGCCATCACAACTCAACCAATATTTTCAGATAATATTTGAATTTGCACGGTTTCTTCATCATTAGTGACAGTTAGATCAGGCCACAGTTTTGTCCAGCATGACTTCAATGGATATGGCTTCAGCTTTTGCAATGATTCTTTTATATTAACAATGCATTTTGCTATGTTCAAATTTTTCCAGCATTGTATAATATTTAAAAGTTTGTCTAATGTAGTCGAGCTTAAAGGTCTAGATTATACCTTAGTCCATAGGTTGGAGTAAGGCCGTCGGGTTAGGAGGCAAAAATATAACCTTTATATTTGGATGCATAGCAAGTTCATGAGGGTGGCCTAGAGCATTGTCCAAAACTAACACTGCCTTGAAATCTAAATATTCTTCATATTCAGGAATAAAACAATTACGAAACTAGTCTCAGAAAATAATACTTGTAACCAACGTACTCTTGTTTGAATGCCAAAATACTGGCAGATTGTCCTTATTTTCGTTTTTCAAAGCACAAATATTAGAACAGAGCAGCAGTGTAACTCAATCTTTTGAATTTGATTTTTTAGTTTTGGATATAAAAGTTTCGCTTGACATTCCTTTCCAAAATAGAGCAGTTTGGTCTGCATTAAACTCTTGTTCAGGTTTGTATACACCATCAGCAGTTAATTTGAAAGTAACTGAAAATTCATCTGGATGTGTTGCAGCTGCTGAAGTGTCTACTGATGAAGCTTCTCCAACAATTTTGATGTTATGCAGTGATTGTCGCCCCTTGATCTTATTGAACCAACCTTTCGATGCTGGAAATCCTTCATCATACCAAGTTCATCATCAGGTTCTTTAAAATGTCCGTAAAGTACTTAGGTTTCTTAGAGATTATAACACCAATTCGAAGCACTCTCTTCTGGCTACAGTCTTCAATCGATAATATTAATGCAGATTCCATTTTTCAATTACTGGCTTACAAACCCTTTGTTGCCAATAGTGAGGTTGAAGCTGTAAAATTCCTTATTTTGTCTTCAGTTTTCTTGATGGATCGTACAATTAATTCATTAACATTAAAAGAAAACCTGATATGGATGCGATTCACCAAGGCTTATACGGTCAAGCATTTTTATTTTTACCTTAAGGGGCAAACAACTTTTTTTCCGTGATGGAATTTTTCCTTTGCTTTTACTCGACTTTATAAATCGCGAATAAAGCAGAAGAGACACGTACTATTCACTCGAAATTAATGCGACGAATGACAAATTAAAGCAATAAAACAAAATATTCAGCACCGATCAGGCTTTTATTAAAATCCACAGCGTCATGCGTAACCTGGCGATGCGTGCGGTGACGACATATTTGTCAAAGAACGTTCGGCCACTTGGCACAGCGTTCTTGCAACTTGGCAATAACACTGTTTCTTTATAAATACTTTGATACTTGTTTGTTTTAATAACTGGTAAATAAATATATATTATTCTAAAAATACTATATATGTTATTAGTTTTGGATCCGCGATTAAAGAAATTATCAAACGCGAATGCAAGAAGTGGCAACAATTTTTTAACCCGCGAATACTGAAAATGCGAAAAACGAAACCGTGAATAAGGAGCTTTGACTGTAGATTTAATAATAAACAAAAACACAAATTCTCAGCCAATCTAATATATCACAAAAGAACTTAAACATTACTCTTATGGCCTAAATAAATAATCGAAGAAATAGGTGAATTATATAAATGAACATGATAATAAATGAGTAATGAACTAAATCTAAACACAAGTAAAAGTACTTTCAAAATGAGCTAGTTTTTAATTCTTGGGTAAAAAGACAAATGGCGTTGTGAATTTGCCTAGGTCTAATTTCGTTTCAGAAGTGTAATGTATGACGTTTGTAAAAATGGAGTCGTACACAATACAGCAACGCGTTCAAATTGTCGAATTATTTCATGAAAATTGGCGTTCAGTAAAAAATGTTTTTAAAAAATTACGTTATATTAACGGTTTTGCACAATCATCCAAAGCACTATCAGTTGAATTGTTCAAAAATTTCAAGAAACTGGTTAGGTGAAAGATAAAAAAAGAGCAACATATAACCGTAGTGCTCGTGGACAAAAGCATATTGATTTGGTACGTGAAAGTGTTTTGTTCAATCGTTCAATCGTTTCCTTGACCAGTTTTGCTTTGTGTGCGATGGTGCATTATCATGAAGCAAAATCACTTTGTGTTGCCTTTTTTGATATTCTGGTCGTTTTTCACCAGCTTGATTCAAATCGATCATTTGTTGTCAGTAGCTTTCAATATTAATGGTTTCAGCAGGTTTTAGTAACTCATAATCGATCACACCCTTCTGATCCCAACAAACACAGAGCATTGTCTTCCACCCATAGCAATTTGGCCTTGCAGTCGATGTCAATGGTTCGCTTGGAGTTACCCATGATCTTTTACGATTAGGATCCTCAAAATATATCCACTTTTTATCGCCAGTCAGAATTCGATGGAGAAATTTCTTTATTTTTAACCTGGCGAGCAGCAGTTTGCAAATGGTTTTTCGGTTTTCCAGCTCTTCCAGATTCGCGAGTTGTTGCCACTGAGCGTCATCCTCATCCAACAATGCTTGCAATTCATTGTTTTCAAACTTTTTCGGTGGTCATCCATATTCTTCATTTCTCGCATTAAAATCACCACTTGAATATTTTAAATTGAATATTTTAAACCACTCAAAGCATTGTGCTTTACCAAGAGCATGCGCGCTGTAAGCTTCGACAAGCATTGCGATTCTGCTGCAATATTCTTCAAATGGTAATAGAAAATCAATGCTGTCCGCAAATCGTAGTTTCCAGGCACAAAATTAGACATGTTCAGCGCTATTACAAACTATGCTGTTGTGTGAAACTTGTATTGTTGTGAGTGGAAAAATCATTGTCAGATGTCAGCAACCAAAAACCCAAAGAAAGCTCCTGACTTTGATTCAATCACTGGAGAGGATTAAAACAACTTCCAAAGAAAGCCATAATAAAACTTACACACCTCTTTAATGCCTCATTCACATTAAGGTATGGCCCTGGGATGTGGAAAGTAGCAGAAGTCATTATGATACCTAAACCAGGAAAACTTCCACACAAAATGTCATCAGATAGGCCTATCTCTCTACTACCTATGTCCTCAAAATTATTTGAAAAATATTCTTAAAAAAGCTGAAACCCTTTATTGAAGAAAGGCTCAGCTATCTTCCTTGATGTTGAACATGCTTTTGATAAAGTATGGCACGATGGGCTAAAATATAAGCACAGTATGCTTCTTCCATAAAACTATTTTGAATTATTAGAGTTTAATATATCAGACAGGTTCTTCAGAATAAAGCTGGAAGAAGCATACACATAGTTGAAAGAAATTGGAGCAAGAGTGCCACAAGGAAGCGTGCTAAAACCTATACTGTACCTGATCTACATAAGTGACATGCCACAACTAGAACAATATACAATAACCACATTTGCAGACAATACTGCTATCCTAGCGGTAGGCAAAGATAATGAAGAGGCTGCAAATAAACTTCAAATAGCAGTTAACCAAATAAACAACTGAACCAAAAGATGGCGTATCAAACTGAACAAGACCAGGTCTGTACACTTCAATTTCACAAATAAAAGAGAACAACAGATTCCAGTTATTATAAATAATGCCCAGATCCCCTAGGCATCATATTAGATGAAATGCTTCGCTGTAAGGTTCATGTCAAAAAAAAGAGGAGAGCTTGAAAAACAAACTTACAAGAAAATGTATTGGCTACTTAATAGACACTTTAGTCTATCTACATATAACAAAATGCTATTGTATAAACAAATCCTCAAAATCGGGATCAATGGCATAGAGCTCTAGGGCTGTGCCACCAAGAGTAATATTCTAATCATCTCGAGATTCCAAAACAAAGTACTGAGAAACATCGTCAATGCGCCATAGTACATCAGAAAAAGTGATCTCCATCGAGACCTTCAAATCGACACTCTTAACCAGACTGTTACCAAATTCGCAGAGTCACGAACAACGGTTTCATCAACATGTGAAAGTTGAGGCAATTGAGCTCCTCGACAACACCAATCTAACAAGAAAATTCAAGAATGTGAAACCTTTCGAGTTAGCTAAGTGATTGTACTAGTGCAAAGCAGGGAATAGTGCGGTTGTGCGTAGCACATTATTTTAGTGTAAATAAGTTATTAGACTCTGCGGTATTCTAGTGAGTAAGACCTTAGATTTAAGTTTTCGAAGTAGCAATTTAAGTTAGAACAAAATTACTTATTGATCAGTATCAGTATCAGTATCACTACCAGTATCAGTGTCAGTGTCAGTATCAGTGTCAGTGTCAGTGTCAGTGTCAGTGTCAGTGTCAGTGTCAGTGTCAGTGTCAGTGTCAGTGTCAGTGTCAGTGTCAGTGTCAGTGTCAGTGTCAGTGTCAGTGTCAGTGTCAGTGTCAGTGTCAGTGTCAGTGTCAGTGTCAGTGTCAGTGTCAGTGTCAGTGTCAGTGTCAGTGTCAGTGTCAGGGTCAGCGTCAGCGTCAGTGTCAGTGTCAGTGTCAGTGTCAGTGTCAGTGTCAGTGTCAGTGTCAGTGTCAGTGTCAGTGTCAGTGTCAGTGTCAGTGTCAGTGTCAGTGTCAGTGTCAGTGTCAGTGTCAGTGTCAGTGTCAGTGTCAGTGTCAGTGTCAGTGTCAGTGTCAGTGTCAGTGTAAGTGTCAGTGTCAGTGTCAGTGTCAGTGTCAGTGTCAGTGTCAGTGTCAGTGTCAGTGTCAGTGTCAGTGTCAGTGTCAGTGTCAGTGTCAGTGTCAGTGTCAGTGTCAGTGTCAGTGTCAGGGTCAGTGTCAGCGTCAGTGTCAGTGTCAGTGTCAGTGTCAGTGTCAGTGTCAGTGTCAGTGTCAGTGTCAGTGTCAGTGTCAGTGTCAGTGTCAGTGTCAGTGTCAGTGTCAGTGTCAGTGTCAGTGTCAGTGTCAGTGTCAGTGTCAGTGTCAGTGTCAGTGTCAGTGTCAGTGTCAGTTTCAGTGTCAGTTTCAGTGTCAGTGTCAGTGTCAGTGTCAGTATCAGTATCAGTAAATGTCATTCCGGGTGTTTATTTAAAGAAAAAAAAAGATGTCAACAAGGACATGGCACCAATGATGCGGGTTTCACGTTGACAGCTAGGGCCATCAATATAAATCTTAGTTCGTTTATTTAAAATAAATTTCCATCAAGTATCGACAACCTCAGTCAATTAGCAAAAAGATTTATTATGCAATAAAATTTCTTATTTTAACCAATCATTTATTTGATATTCATAAAGAATAATTTTCTTACAAATTTCTTATCTTCCTCAGGGTAATGTTCAATTAATTATTGGTAAGTCTATAATACAATTTCATGACTACTCTGGCTGCTGAAGTAAGTTAACTAATTAACTAGATTAACTAATTTTATTTTCTACGGATGGCTGCCGGGTAGAGTTAGCAGGATTTCCTTGAAATCTTAACACAACAATGAGTTTAACGTCACCGTCCAATGCATTTTGCCATTGAATTGCTGTTCTTCTTACATGGCCGATTTTCCGAAGCTTTTTTTCAATATTACTCGCCCCACTCTAATATATTGGTGGTTAGTCAAAGTATTTCTCTCACAGTATCAAAATTCGATGGGGTTCAATTAAATCATGCAATATATTAATAGTTTTATCAGGCTCTTTCGAATTACTAAGACTTACTAATTAATAAGACTTGATGTTGAGTTAAATGAGTTAAATCAATAAGAATTGTTTATTTAAGGTAAATTTTAATAATCTTGAGAATACTTAGAAACATATTAGAAAAATGTTCGCAAAGATATCCATCTTGAACGCCCTTTACAGTTAGCCAATGAGAAAACGTATCCATTAAAAAATAATTATCCATTATATAATATAATTTTTTTGGAATATACAAAATATTTTGCCAATTCAAACATAAACAACTCAAAATAATTTCGTGGAGAAAAAATCTGTATTTAATTATAATTATTTATTCCATTTTCAGTACATAGGTTAATTATTCAAAAGGGCAAAAAAATGCTAAAATGGAAGAATTATTAAGAATCGAAATCAATCACAACAGATGCTTCTAATAGAGTTAAATACTTCGAAGAGATTTACCACTAGACACCAAATGACTTTTTAAAACTTTTCGACCCACGTTTCGCTAATCATGTTAGCATCATCAGGAGATGATTTATTCTAATTCTAAAACTAAACTATGTTCAATTTATATGATAACCCTATTTAATGAAGCGTGTAAAAATCATGAACCGTGAAGTTTACAGAGCCATACATTAATAATTGAAAAAGTTGACTGTACGGAATAGGTCCTTTATCCCGGTTCATGATTTTCTTACATTTTACTATTTGAATGCTTTCATATGCATCCAAAGCCCTATTGTTATTTACACTTTTTACGAGTCTTAAATTTCTAATATCTATATTGTGGTCATGTTCGATTGCATGTTTGGCAACACAAGATTTTTTATTTCTCTCATATCTAATGTGGGCAATGTGTTCTTTAAATATCGTTAATATTGATCTTTTTGTTTGGCCGATATATCTTCGATCACAATCTTGACAACCAATTTCGTAAATCTCTTTTCAACTTTTTCTTTCAATCAACTTTTCTTGTTGATCTAATTTATCCTTTGGATTACCCAGGACTTATCTTAATTTATTATATAGTTTGTACACAACCATAATATCCACTTTTTTCAAAATTTTGTCTAGCCCTCGTGTTAATTGGGCATCAAACGGTATTACCATGAATTTACTTTTGTTCTGATTATATATGAAGCAAAGTTGTTTTCATCTTAATAACGGGTTTTACGAATAACAAGAAGGAACGGCACTGGGCAATTATCTGTCACCGTTCTTAGACCACTTATTAATGAGTAAATTTGAATCCGAAGCGAAATATGAATTTACTTACTTTCCGAAGGTATGGCTAAGATATGTGGATGACGTTTTTGCAATTTTCGATTTTAAAAAAGGAAACTTAGATGGTTTTATTAAGAACTTAAATGGTAAATCCCAGAACATAGTATTCATGCACGAACTGGAAAACAACGATAGTTTGGCGTTTCTGGATGATTTAGTCAGTAGAAGTAATGAAAATAGGTTAGATTTTAATATTTTTAGAGAAAATACCACCACTTCGAGATACATTCCTAATGATTCGAATCATAGCTTCCAAAATAAGTTGGCTAGTTTAAATTTTATGGTAAATAAATTAATCAATTTTCCTTTGAACAAAGATAATGATAACAAAGAATTAAAATTAATTAGGAAAGTATTGGAAGTCAACGGTTATAATAAAAACATTGTAGATAAATTAAATAGAAAACATAAGTTTAGAAAATTATTGTAAGAATCTTCGACATTTCAAAAGAATCAGAACAAAAGTAAATTCATGATAATACCGTTTGATGCCCAATTAACACGAGGGCTAGACAAAATTTTGAAAAAAGTGGACACTAAGGTTGTGTACAAACCATATAATAAATTAAGAGAAGTCCTGGGTAATCCAAAGGATAAAGTAGATCAACAAGAAAAGTTGGAGAGTTATGAAATTAGTTGTCAAGATTGTGATCGAAGGTATATTGGGCAAACAAGCGGGATAAAGGACCTATTCCGTACAGTCAACTTTTTTGATTATTAATGTAAGGCTCAGTAAACTTCACGGTTCATTATTTTTACACGCTTCATTAGGTAGGGTTATTATATAAATAGAACATAGTGTAGTTTTAGAATTAGATTAAATTACCTACTGATGATTCTAACATGGTTAGCGAAACGTGCGTCGAGACGTTTCAAAAAGACATTTGGTGTTTATTGGTAAATCTCTTCGAATTTAGTATTTCACACCGAAGGTTTCAATAGAAGAATTGATTTAAATAATTCGATTCGCAAAATTAATTTAAAAACGTTTATTTCACAAAAACGAAATTTAATAATCATAAAAAATCTCTTGACTTAACTAATATGACTGCGTATACAACGAAAATCAACTAGAAAGTGAGATGATTTTATATAAAATTAAACAATTCTTGGTGGTTAGTCTAATGGGAAACTAGATTACGGTTTTCAAAGGGTTGTAAGAGTTTTAAACCAAATAAAGGTGACAATAAACTATAGTTTTCGAATGCCTATAAAAGATCTGTAGACCACATGCCATTTTTGTTAGTTTTGAGTAGATTCCCTGCCTTTCTAATAGTAAATTTTTACAAATTCATCAACTTCTAATGTGTTTTGACAACTAACACAATGCGTCTCACTTTGATAGGTTTAACAATAGAGGAAAAAACTAAAAACATGTAGGGTTTTATACATTTATTAATTAAAAAAAACAACATTCAAATCTAGTAACAGTTTTACATAAAATAATTACACAAAAAATATGTTTTAATGGGAGGGATAGACCTGATGCTCTAATAGCACGTTTTCTGTCTGCTCAGAAGAACAGAAGACTTGCAGAAATCTGTTGCTGCAAGAACTGTCTCAAGAAGTGAGGAAAATCTTGTCAAAAATAAGTCTTTTAACCGCCAGCGTACTTCAGTGTGAAGGAGTAATCATGAAGGTTCTCGACATTTTCTTAAGTAACCTAGAATTCAACGCATTGCTCCGAATTCTGTTTACTGCGGTAATGACAAATTAAAGAAATTGATGCAATCTATCGCATCAGATTTTTAGCAACTAATTTTCGTCGATGGATGACGCAGTGTAATGTAAACATTTCGGATACATTTTGTTTTAAATGGCATATAAATCCACGATAGGGCCCAAACATGCCAGGTGCTCCATTTGCTGCCTATATTTAATAAAGTGATCGCATAAAATAATCTCTCAAAGCATTAAATATTGATTCGCCTTTAGTGTCTGTTGTCAAAGTTCTCGCAAAGAGCAATTCTTCATGGATGCCTTGGTCCATAAGAAAACCAACATATGCCAATGATAATATTTCATTACCATGTAAAGTTGACTCGTCCAGTTGTATAGAGAAATGGGTTGTTTGCGGATAATTACACAAGAAGCTTTCAATATCATAACGCATGTCATCAATTCGTCTTTGAACAGTGTTATTGCTCAAAGGATTTTTATCGATTACATTATATGCAGGTTTGTGCAGAACAGTTTTTAAAACCTCTTCCATGGCTGCCAAAATAGTATCGCTATCAGTAGCGAGATATTGAGACATCATCTTTGTGACGTCGAAGCGAACATACCATCCACCATTGGTCTCTTCTGAAGTATTTCTTTAAGTATTTGAAAGTATTTCAAATAGTTACTTGTTTTTATCAGGGTGACACCTTATCAAATGATCTTCCAGCTTGGATAGTTTCATAGCGTTATTACATAAAACTGTGTTGCATAAAAGGCATATAGGCAATCATTTGTCCGACAATGATGAAATGAAGACAAACTTCAAATAGTCAACACTGTGTTGTCTACATTTCTTTCTAGATTCGGTCATGTTTAGTATCAGTTAGCTGTAGACAAAAATTCTGCTATTTAAATATGATAAAACATTGAACATGATTCCCGATGTAAAACCATATTTTAATCTTTTGATATCTTTTATATGTATATACAAAGGAATCATGTACCATAGAATCTTGTATTTAAAGATAGAGAATTATATAATACGATTACTAAAACTTAAAAACAAACTATTAAGGAATATGCCCGTAATTGTGGTTGACTAGAATATTGAACTACTATTACCTCAAGTCCTGATCGGCGTTGTATAGAAACGCCGGAAGAACTACAAAAAGAAAATGTTATAAAAAAATAATTTACTTACTTTTCTCCGGCACTCCCAAACCAGCTGACATTAATTCACTTTAACTTGTATATACCTATCTACCTATTTCCATTTTTAAAAATATCTGCTTAACACTTTTCTCTTCAAAATTCCGAAAATAAATGAACAGTGTTTATCTCTGATGTTCAAATTTATAATTGACGAATTAAACAAGTCTATGCAATTGGGTTTTTGAATAAAAAATAATTATCGATTTTTTTATTTATTTTAAAATTTATAATAAATAATATTGATAATTGATGCGAAAAACTTTTTAAAAACTTATTACAATTAATTATAAATGAATTAAAATGTATAAAATTTAAATAAAAATTACGTGACTAGGAATGCGCCGCGATTGGTTGCTATGTTTGTGACGTCAGAATACTAAAGTGTTTTCACGTCAGTACTGTCAACGGTTTCTATTCGTATATATACTGCCAAAATTTTTGTTGGTTAAGTGCAAAATAAAATATTGTTGATTACTAATTTAGTTCAGTAATGTGTGACAAAGCGTCCATAAAGGCTAATTCTGATAATATACCTGCTGTAGATATTTTTATGATCACAGATTTTTTGAAAAATGACATTCGGTTCAATTCAGCTGAAGTTCGAAGTGCTAAAGAATCGAAGAAAAAATAATAATAATGTAAATGTAAATAAGAAACAATATTTCTATTAAATATAATTAATCTATTTGTAGGGTGTCACGAGAAAGTTACGGTGACAAGGCTATAGGTTTTGATCAACTCAAACACGAAAATGTATTTGTACGGTAAAAGAGCGTGTATGTCCAGAACATAAAGTTGAGAGTATAGCTTATACATACATATATATATATATATATATATATATATATATATATATATATATATATATATATATATATATATATATAGATATACAGGTGGTTGTAAACATACATTACACCCACACACACAGCCATTACACCCATACACCCACTGAAGAAAAATGTTAAATATTGAGTAACCAGAAGATATTTTCTAGTTTTGTAATTATTATATGAGCGAATTATTATATTAGCTAGTATATTATATATATGAGCGAAAAAAACAATATAAATATACAAAACAATAAAAAATACACTGTTAAATATACATAATAAAACTTCCCCCAACTAGGATAATACGGATAATATATTACAGTAGATTACTATATATAAACTACATTAACAATCAGTTCAGAATAAAACAATCACTACCTAAAATTATATTCATATTTGTTTCATTGCATTCAATGAAGTTTGTAATGCTTTTAAAACCACACCGATTCTTCAAATCATCACACTAAACTATATTAACAATATTAAAAAAAATCCACCCATACTACATTATTGCTTTAATTAAGGTTTTCAGTATTTTTAAAATGATGACAATTTTTCGCCTTACATGTTTTACAAACCACCACATTTGACACTTGGTTTAATAATATTTGCAAATATAAATAAATCTGGCTAACTCTAATGCATGACCATCCAGAGATTTCCCAAATAAGAGAAGGCACCTAAACCATTTTTTTTAGGGAAAACCTTATAGTCGAAGTGTGGGACTATCCTATTAATGTCTACCCACTAGAAAACCACTATGTACTACAACATATCATGGAACCACTGTCAGCCTACCATCAGTCTTCAATGCCTATAATAAATGTCTAACCTATGTTTAAACAAACCCTATCAAATGAATATGTTCAGTCAATAGATGAAATGTACCAAAATCCTGAAAAACACTAAATATTTTAAATGTTTTGTTTTTATGTACAATATAAATATACTATTTAATTTACTTTTTGTTTTGATTCCATGGAAAACTGCTTTGCCAGACCTTAATTTAGCTAGTTGGTGTTCATCCAACTGATCATATACATTTCTGTACTCTTCAACCATCTACAAATTAAATTATCCTGTAAAACTTTCATAAGTATAAGACTTTTCGTATACGATTACCTTCCAAATCGGTAGTCGAATTTTGTTCTTGTCTATTCTTGTCTAATTCTTGAATATTATTCAAGAATTAGAATTCGTATACTACAAAATAGACGATCCTGTATGGCGTTCTCATTGTTACTACCCTCGGCTGTGTTGGTACATGTAGATTATTTACGGACACGCAGGAATATTCCTCCTTATAAATTTGGCACGTTAATTTGTTTTGCCTACATGAATTAAATAATATAAATACGTTATAAAAACGAATGCAAAAAACAAAAGGAAGCCTAATCTGATTTCATTCTAAACTTACCTTTGAACCTCCATATATTATGTAAAGATATACGAGTATAACGTCGAAAACAACACCGAAAGCCTAAATAACAATTAAAAGTATATTTTCAAATCCATAGCAAATCAACAATAACAAGATCGATAAATTGTTTTATTTACCCCAGACTTCGATTCTTTCCGAACGTTCAGAAAGAGCGCGAAAGATAATTTCGATATAACTATGCTGAACTGCTCTGAGCCGAGCCGGTTCGATATAATTGTGAGGTCACAATGGTTCCGGTTTTTTTCGGAAATTGTCGCCGTGTCAAGAAAAAAAAATAAAAATAGATTTGTTATAAAACTTATATATGATCTTTCCATTTATGACAAAAATATGTTCAAAAGCCCAATTGGTACAAGTCTCCGCCGTCCTTGCAAAGTTCTGGTACAAATCTGGACAAGCGTTACTACTGCAGGTATGCGCGCAACATATACTGGTATCAAATGTGCAAGTTTTTAACAGATACAAGTATTGCGGCCACACAGCGAATAGCCTACTTGCACAATTTTATGAAATATACTTAATTAACATGTAATTGATTGTAGTAAATAAAATTATTTTGTATTTTGAAATTTATAATAATTCCTAAACAGTTTGATATATTAGAAAATTATAACTTAAATTTCAACAACAAAAGTATAAAAATAATTTTATAAGTAAAACAAAACAAGTTGATTGAACTCAAGAGAATATTCTGCCAATTCTAGCTCTGGTTTAACTTGTTAAAAGAGAATGATCGCTATCCCACCTAGTTATCGTTATTCCAGTTCCCCGAATCTAACTCCATATCTTCATCAAATTTTATAAATCTTTATGCTTTACAAATATTTACTTTATAGGTAATTCATATGTCTATTATAAGAAAGTATTATATAAGTACTTAGGTACTATCTGTGCTTTGTGGATTATTCCATTTATGGAAAGCCAAAATTGCGGCCACGACTTGCTTAAATGGGATCCACTCTTGTGGACTCCCATTTACATCTCATGCACCCCCAATTGTTGTTTTCGCTGCCATAGACCCCATGCAGTTTGGAGTCAACCCCTGGGGGTCGATATAGACCACTTTGGGAATCTATGCTATAGCCAATCGGACTACTCGAGATTGGTTTAACAAGTTAAAAAATGGCAACTTCGACCTGAATGACACGCATAGCTATTATCTACTTTCCAACTTCAACGGGGGCCATCTTAAAGTGCTTTTAAAGCAGGACGGCCATCAACCATGCCAAAAATTGGCTAAGAATATCGACTGTGACTTTGCGACAATCTTCCGACATCTTCAATCTATGGGATTGGAGCTTGGGTGTCACACAATAACCGACAAGAACAAGGAAAATCGTCGCAGCAAGGGTTCTCAAAATCTCGCCCGATACGCAGCCAGAAGTAACAATTATTGTACAAAATATTCACGAGAAATGATAAGTGGTTTCTCTACATCAATATGGAGCAAAGGAAGGAGTGAGTGGTCACAGGAAATACGCTACAGCCAAGAGTTAAGCAAGATCTCCATCCCAGGAAGATCGTGATCCGCGTTTGGTGAAACTAGGAGAATCTCGTGTACTAAGTAATGCTGGATAGGAACAAGACAGTCGACAATAAATGGGGTTATTTAACTGAAACGACCCGATCAACAAGGCCAAGTCTTCTTGTTCCACGACATTACATGACCTCACACAGCAAACATCGTCAAAAAGACCCTAAAAAATCTCGAACGGGAGGTTTTTCGTTCCAGCCGTACTCACCAAATCTTGCGCTAACCGATTATCACCTCTTCCGCGGACTGTCCAGCGAAATAAGAGGCGTAACCTTAGCCAACGAAGGGAGCTGTCTTTATGGACTAGAAATAAACGAGCGGAAATCGAAAATAATCATTATCGACAAAACGACAACATGTCCAACAACTATGAAACACAGCAATTTAAAATAGTAAACCACTTTGTTTTGTTATCTTGGGGCTTTAATATGAAATCAGAAGATGCGAAATGGTAAGAAACACACTTATCAATGCGAAATGGTAGTAAAAACCTTAGTGTGCTATATCCCCCTGAAACAATGACCATTAAAAATCAAGACCTCAAGGGTATTGATTCTTTTGAAGTTTGTTGCTGGAGATGGGTCTTTCTCATTCAATAAACTGCCAGACAAACAAACGCATCCGTTATTCAAGAAATGAATAAACCCACAAGGCTGTTCCAAATTATTCATGAACGAATAAGGGGGACTCGGACAAGACCCATCTACCGGGCAATAACGATCAGTAGGATATTTCTAACGTGGATAGAAATTAAATCTTATATATAACTTATATATAATCTTAAATGAAACATTGCTAGTTTAAAAGTCGTTCTCGTAGACTATAAAACGCCAGCAAACTTTTTTCAAATAGGTAAGTAATGTGTGTTTATTATTTTAAAACATAACTGCAGGATGTAAAATACTTGGTAGGCCTACATAGTAATGACGAATTTTTGTCAAAATATCTTATTTCGTATCAAAATTTTGCTTTCATCGAAAGATGTTTTCTTGTACACGTAAAAAATGTTGACCTGAAATCATTGTTGCCATGTACTAAATAAAATATGTATATTTAGTGTATTCTGGGCAAGACCACTGAGGCAAAACCGACCATGATCCATTTTACCCTAACTATAAAAATGTGATTTGTAGTTTTTGCCTACCTATTATTATTATATTACTTAATGTTTGGTAATATTGAGGTTAATTAAGAAATCGTCATTTATATGATTCATAATGCTTCTATGTTTCATAATGCTTCTATTTTATTTTGCAGGATCTAAAATGGTTTTCAAGTATCAACGAAAATCTGCCAGAGGCCAATCATGAAGTGAAGAAACAGTATCCTTAGCAATAAATGACATAAATCAAGGAAACATATCGGTTAGGGGAGCCTCAAAGAAATACGGTAAAGAAGTGCGTATTCTACTCTTGCTGACTATAAAAAAGCTAACTCTCCATAGAAGAAGTTGAGGAGATATTCTAAAGTTTTTTTGACGAAGAAGAAAAGGAGCTGGTGAATTACCTGAAAGGATTAGGTAAACGATTTTACAGATTAATTAAAAAGGATTTGTGTCAACCAAAAGCTAAGTTTACGAACTCCAGAAACTACCAACGTTGCACGACCTTGTGGATTCAACAAAATTCAAGTGGAAATATTTTTTAAACAACTCAAGCAAATCCTGAAAAAACACCAGATATAATGTCGACGAGACGGGAATCCAGACATCAGCCAAGAAACCGCCGAAAGTTATATCTGTAACAGTCAAAAAGCAGGTTGGCTCACTTTCATCATCTGAACGTGATATTTTGATAACATCGTTATTTTGTTGTTCATCGACCGGAAAATGTATTTCTCCAATCTTAGTTTTTCCCCGAAATAAGAAAAATCCCCGTTGTTTTGAGGGGACACCCCCTGTAACATTAATGCTGATTACCGACAATGGTTGGATTATTTCTAAAGTTTTTTATAGCGAGTGTAAGACCAATGGCAGAGCACAAATGTCTTCTTATTCTAAACAATCACGTGTCCCATCAATCCTTAAAAATTTTAGATTTTGCATCAGATAACCATGTCGTCATTTGGCAGTCCAGATCCACCCCCCCCCCCCCCTATATTCCAATATCCATAAATCAAGACCACGTTACTCCGCCAGAAAAAAAGATTAAATCAAAGATCAACTTAATTTCCAATATTGATTCTGCAAAGAGCTAAAGAAGAATGTGCACAAAAAGAAAATATAAAGCTAATTCTTCAAAAAAAAACAGGCGGTTACAAAAAAGTAACATGAACGATGAACCATTAATTAAAAAAAAAACAAACGATGAATATAGATGAAAAATCAACAAATAAAGAAAGGAAAAACGATATGATAAATATGATAAATCAAAGCAAGCGCTTATTTACCCTAAGTCTCCTATAGAAGAATGTCCAGAAGACGATGTAAAATGTTTGGAATGTAAAGGGCTGTTCTCCAATTCACGTCCACGGGAGGTTCCACGATTCAATAAAATATTTGTAAGAATTCCAAATACCTGTGCGCAAAATGGAAATTTAACTGTATATAAAAACTCTATAAAATCCAAGTAAGTTTGAGTATTTTACAATAGTTCAATGTAAGGTGATCGGCGCTGCCAGAGTTTCCCCTACTAAGATTCTTCGGCCACATTAAACGTAGAGATAACAATAACCTCAAAAGACTGTTACTACAAGGAGAAATGGAGGGTTCTAGATCACGTGGCAGACCTCCAAAAGGATGGAGAGATGAAATAAGGAATCTAATTGGTTCATAATCAAGGAAGCTATAAATACAGAACACTGGCGAGAGGTAATCCAAAAATATCGCAAACGGAATGAGTTTTCATAGGTCACGACACTTCTAACGAGAAGAACATGAAATAAAAGAAACCTATTTCTTGTTGTTTTACCAAACTAACCAACTCCTTGGAGAAAAACTAAATGTAAGACCTCAGCAGTTCAAAATCAATTGGGAAATTCCAATTTATATTATAGTATATCCTACCATCTTTATTATTGTTAATCGCATATCATTGAACAAGAAATTCTTAATTTAGTTACTGTATTCAGTTGTGGTTGAAATTTTTCAAAGCATTGATCATTTTTGACAGATTATTGACCTTTTTCACATTTAAGTCAATCATAAATTACCTATGACACACACATATTATTCAAATATTTACATACCAGGGTTACTATTTATGTATCCGGAATAATCAATAAAAACAAATATTTATCATTGAAAATAGTTTTATTGTTGTTTACCGATGTCTATAACTTCTACAATTCCAAGTAAAATAAGACAAAATCAAAATTTCTTCAAACCCACTGATCGAAGGAATTTTACATCACAGGAATTGTATCAGATGGAAAATGAATCATCAGAAGATACCAAATATGATTCATACTTGACCCCTGCATGCGATAATAAACCGAAGATGAATGGACAGACACAACGACAGATTTTTATAACGAGGACTCAGCGGAAATTTTAGAGCCGTATGACGAAACACCTAACTATGATTACGACGGAAATTTTCAGACTGCTACAACAAACGAAAACCCGACGTAAAATGCGAAATGCATATGGATGCAAATAAGAACCTAGCGTGCATAAAAATAAGTAACCCACCTTTAAAACTCTTAATCGACACCGGATGTTTTCATTCAATTTTAAAACCTTGAAGAGCAGAAAAATATTATTCGGATAAAATTTATCATTCATCATCTAAAATAAAAACAGGAATAGGAAAATAGGAAGTATTATTCAAAGCAGAAATACCAGGCTTCCCTGAACTTTAAGTAAGAGACGAAATACCTGTTATCCTATTTGACTTTCATGAATACTTCGACGAAATTATTGGATTAAAAGAACTTCTAAAACTCACATTTACGATCGACCTATCAAACAATAAATTAATTAACAGAACCACACAGATTCCTTTGTACTTCCGAGAACCCGAAAAAAAAGAATTTAAAATCAGAATTAACGCCTACGAACTTCATTTAATAAATGTACCAGTGGTTCAACAAAATAACGATATAATTATTCCTGAACACAATTTCGATAATAAAGTTTTTATACCAGAAAATCTCACTACCTCGAAAAATGGATTTGCATATACCGAATTCAACAATCATACAAATAAACCAGTTACTATAAAATTATTAAGACCATTGAAAACAATTCCATTCGCAGACACAAAAAGGAACAATATCATCTATTCCATTTTGATAACCTTCCAATTAAGGACCAATATAGAAATAAGAATATTTCAAATCTACTCAGAACTGATCACTTGAACGATGAAGAAAAAACCGAAGTAATAAAATTATGTCGATATTTCACAGACATCTTTCACAGAGAATAAAACATACTAACATTTACCAATCAGATCAAACCCGAAGTCAAAACTAGCGATGAAATTCCAATACATTCGAAATCATATAGGTATCCCTTCGTTCATAAGAAGAAATAAATAGACAGATAAATAAAATGCTAGAAGATGGAATAATAAAATATAGTCAAAGCCCTTGAGCAGCCCTATTTGGATAGTGCCGAAAAAACTTGACGCTAGTAGAAAACAGAAATGGAGACTGGTTATTGATTACAGAAAATTAAACGAAAAGACAATCGACGATCGATGTCCCTTACCAAACATAACGGATATATTAGATAAACTTGGCAAATGCACATATTTCTCTACAATAGACTTATCATCAGAATTTCACCAAATCGAAATGAATATAACTCAGTAGAAAAGACAGCATTTAATGCAGAAAATGGACATTACGAATTTATTCGAATGCCATTTGGATTAAAAAATGCACTCGCAATGTTCCAAAGAGTTATGGAGAACGTTTTGCGAGATATAGTAGGAAAAATTTGCCTAGTCTATATGGACGACGTCATAATATTTTCTGAGGGTCTAGAAGA
Source organism: Cosmopolites sordidus (assembly GCA_031761425.1). Taxonomy (NCBI): domain Eukaryota; kingdom Metazoa; phylum Arthropoda; class Insecta; order Coleoptera; family Curculionidae; genus Cosmopolites; species Cosmopolites sordidus. The sequence continues at coordinate 50,709 of JARFXV010000812.1, read as the reverse complement.
ACATATGAAACATTTGAAATTGGTATTTACAGGACTACAAGAAGCCCGATTGAAAATTCAACTAGATAAGTCCGAATTTTTACAGAAAGAAGTAGAATTTTTAGGTCATGCCATAACACCTGAAGGAATCAGACCAAATCCCAAAAAGATAAATGTAATATTAAAATACCCAATACCAAAAACTGCAAAAGATATTAAAGTCTTTCTAGGATTATTAGGTTGCTATAGAAGATTTATCAAAAACTTCACAACATTAACCAAACCCCTAACGAAATGTTTAAAGAAGAATCAAAAGATAATACATTCAAAAGAATTTATAGAAAAATTCCAAACATGTAAAAATATCCTATGTAACGACTCGATGCTTCAATATCAAGATTTTGAAAAGCCCTTCGTATTGACAACAGATGCATCGAACGTATTCATTGAAGCAATTTTAAGCCAAAAAGGAAAAATTGTTAGCCATTTACCCGTAGATTATGCATCAAGAACTTTAAACCCGGCTGAATCAAATTATGCAACGATAGAAAAAGAACTTTTAGCTATTGTGTGGGCCACCCAACATTTCATACCCTATTTATTTGGTTGTAAATTTATAATTGTCACAGATCATAAACCACTGCAGTATCTATTTAATATGAAAGAACCTAATTCACGTTTAGTCAGATGGAGACTAAAATTAGAAGAATACGATTACAGAATTGAATATAAAAAGGGTAAAGAAAATACTAATGCAGATCAAGGATCGAAATTAACGCAATTGAAAATGAATCAATTATTGGAAATCCAAGAGATATAAATAATGAAATTGAACAGTACATTGAAAGAGAAAGACAAATACCAATGACAGATCAAGAACATGAAAAACTTAATAAAATCATAAACACCCCTAAAATTATAGTTTACTTAAATATTCAAATCAAACAAAACAAAAGAAGAGAAAAACAAAAGAATCGAGAAGATAATGAAACGATTCACATATCATTGGAAGACCCAATTTTAAATATCCCTATTACAGAAAACTATCTAAACATGTACTCCAACCAATTAATATTTACAAGAAAAACAGGAGACAATCTACATGTTAAAAGAAGAAAAATATTTGGACATAAGAATAGAATCATCATCTACTTAACAGAAAACTACGTAGAAGAAATAATACACTTCTTCAAGGAGTATGTAGAACCTAAGATACTTTATTGCATCTATACAAACTATACAGATGAAAATCTATATATTGAGATTAGCGTTATCTATCATCATACTAAAACATGTCACAGATGTATCAACGAAGGTTTACTAGCCTTAAAGAAAATACATTATTTGCCAAATATGAGAGAAGATCTAACAGAACTAATTAATAATTGCGAGATCTGCCAACGATCCAAATATGATCGCAATCCACCGACAATAAAATTCTCAATATCACCTACACCAACACAACCTTTAGAATCAATACACATGGACAGTTTTCAAATAAATATGGCAAGCTTATATTTTAGAACCAACTTGTAACGCAAGTATTGTCTTGAATAATTTGATATTATTTTTGAACCACCATGGTATCCCAAACCAAATTACTTGTGGCAACGGCACGGAATTTAAATCATCATTATTATTAGAATTTTGAAATTACATAACAACTCAATACACTTTACTACCCCAGGAAATTCAAACAGCAACAGTCCAGTTGAACGATTTCATTCAACACTAATTGAATTATATCGAGTATTAAAATTAAAAGAACCAAATGCCAATGAAAAAGAATTAATGTTATAGGCTATATTAGGATACAATTTAACAACACATAGTATCACCAAACAAAGGCCTTTAGACGTTATTAACGGAAAAACGAATGCCTTAGATCCATTTGACCTAACAGATGAAATAATAATAAATAAATTTATTGATGACAGAAAAGAACGACTGAAAGAAATATATAATATATATATATATATATATATATATATATATATATATATATATATATATATATATATATATATATATATATATATATATATACTTTATATATATATCTCTAGAAACAATGACAAAAATAATTGAAAAACGTAATCAGAACCACTAGATTATGAAAAACATCTAGATATATATGTCGTAGATAAAACAACTAAACGAACAAAAGATAAACCTCGCTATACAAAAACTAAAGTCCAACAAAATATAGGAAAAAAGATAATCACAACCATAGAATAATTCATAAATCTAATCTACAGAAACCAAAGAAGTATTCTTTTGTCCACAGGAATGCAATGAAGATACCGACAGTATACATAGTTGTAGTGACAATACAGACTATAAGCGCGAAGACTGAAACCGACGTAACTATAACCCCTATAAAAACACCATTATTTCCCTTTCATCTTAGAAATACACGAATAATAGAAAACAAACATACCTTCATCCACTATATACAAACATCCTCACTTGTCAATCAGTTAAATAACATCGAAGACTATTTTAACAACATTAGACATCAAGTAACAGACATACCACTAAATAAAGCCATAAATTTAAAATCTATGATGAACCAAACTCATTATTTAATACAGGAAACAAAAACCAAGCTAAACAATATTCAACCCCATATTATAATCAAAAGAGAACTAATAGTAGGATCTATTAATCTAATAGTAGGGTCTAGTAGGAAAAGTGCAAAAATGGATTTTTGGTACCCTTGATTCAGAAGATGGAGAAAGATACGACAAGGTAATCTATGAACTCCAACTGAGCGAAGATTCTTTTCAAAAAGAAGTAATGCAACATATATCCTTAACGAAAGAACTCATTCAGAACTATAACGAAACTATTAATATTATTGATAAAAATCAAAAAACAATCAAAACATCTATCTATTGGGGAACTTAAATTAAACGTACTAAACAAATTGTTCAATCTAGATACTTATTTACATACATATAATGTTATTGATCAACTTATTCTTAATTGTCAGAATCTAATCACTTTTCTAGACAATATAGAAGATGCTATGGCTTTCGCTCATTTGAACATTTTACATGGCACCATAATATCGGCTCAAGAAATGACAAATCTAATATCCAATTTAACAATGTAATATGGAAAAGATAACATTCTTAATTTGCAAGAATTAAATAATTACTATCAAATTGCGAGTTTACAAGTGAAATTTGTCAAAGACAAAATTATTTTTATAATTCACTTTCCTATTTTTAAGGAAGAAATCTTTCAATCTTTTCATCTATTTCCTATACCGATAAACATTAGCTTGATTGTATCTAATCAACCCTACCTAATTATTGGCACTCATTCGCAGCAATTTAGCAACACAGAATGTCCGCAAATAGAAGATAATTACCTTTGCCCAAATGAACTGAAGCCAACAACAAAAGAATGCATTACAACATTGATCCGATATGCGGAAAATCAGCAATGTCAACTGATTAATGTGAAATTAGACCAACCTATTATACAATGGATCAATAACAAGTATATTTGGTTATTCCCAATGAACAACCATTAAGAATATATCAAAATTGTTATAATCAACAATATATACTAATCAAAGAACCAAGCCTTATACAAATCCCTCATAATTGTGGAATTCAAGCATTACAAAATCAATATTGGAATAAAGAATTACTAAAAGGCAATCCCTATCTGCTACCACCAATCGAATTCGGAACTATAGAAGAACCTCAGAAACAAACCCATCTTCAATTACAATCAATTGATATTATCCAAATAAAATAATTACAAGAAAAAGCTAAACTTTTAAAAATTGCAGACTTTCCAATTACATAAAATGGCATTAAGCTCAACGACCCTTACAACCATCCTTATAGTGGGAATAATAATGAGTATATTTGCATGGAAAGTATAGAAAAAGAAAAAGAACTCGGTCCAAACCACCAACCCAGTCAAGAAAAGAAATGAAGAAATACCCCTACAAGATATAGTTGAAAACAAACATTCACCCCTTTTGTTTTCGTCTTCAGCAGGAGGAGTTATATGACTAACCTCGTCAGCTTGCACCTCAACCAGATGAGTCAACCCCAACAGATGATGTAATTGCTGACACAGTCCTTAGTTCAGCTTTTATTTTAATATAAATACTGTAAATTGTAAACAAGAGGCAATCTTTAGTAAACTGTCAATAGTGCCGTTACTCTTTGTACTACCCAAAAACAAAAATAAATTTTTTAAAAAGGCTTCCACATGATTTCTAACTTTAACTAATTAGATTTTTTTTCCTTTTAGTCTTTTATTTATGAATTGCAAGATCAACTGAACAATATCCCATTTTTAATAGATATCAAAAACAGTTGCACCAATTTATAAGCTGCATAAATATATTATACAATATAAATGAGGTAGGAAGCTTATATTCCAATATTTCGAAACGGTTTGAATACAGTAGTTATTACATAACATCAATTTAATTTTCCGTACCCAATGACAAAATTGATTTTAACATCTTCATTTCAACATAAGATTTTACCACGCTGATATTGCCATATCAGGCATATATGAAATATATTACATCATGTGTAACAATTTCCATAGACACAGAGATTACGTGAATTATATTCATGTATTTTAATTTTGCACTCTCCATATCGAACCGCTTGAGGAATCAATCCAATAATACAATAACCACAAAAAATCGTACGTGGCACATTTGCATGGGAAATATATTTTTTTAAGAATTTAAATACAACTAGCATAAAACTTCGAATTTGATGAAATTTATGTATCATTAATAACTTTTATTATTTTGTGGTAATTTCCATTCACTAGAAGGTTTTTGCTGTTTTGAATTACATGAAATTGGGTATTTTTTTGAAATAGAAATAAAAAGATTCAGATATTAAATATGTTGAGTTATTTCTTCCAAAAATAGCTCACAGTTATTGAATTTCAGACAATGTGACGAAATGATAAAACGCTTATCGCGTGATTTTTCAATTACATCACAATGACCACCGTCAGATCATTTGTGAAATTGAAAAAGAGCATGAAAAACCCAAATAGAGTATTGGTAATTAAATATAATACCAACTTGTAAACATTTTATTGTTTGTTAAATCAACGGCAACCGTTTGCTGTAGGCAGTTAGGTCGTGTGTCGTGGATGGACGGAAACGAAACTACTAAAGGGATCTAAATAGCAATACCCAGTTCTCTGAGATCAAAAAACACCTAAACTGGGAAAGGGGTTTTACATAATCTAAATAACTCAATTTGACACTATGATAATTTAATAATTAAATAAACACACATTCTGAGAAAAGATCACATATCAAAGGAAATATAATATAAAAAAATTTAAACATACTACTTATAATTGGCCTTCTTAATTAACAATACAACTAGATATATGATTATTTCAACGAAGTTACAAAAAGTAAAATATTTAACACCATACAAATACAGGTATCAGATAAATAGTAAGGGTTTTTATCTAGCTTTCTAAGATATATATTAAAATGGTTGGCAAACTCTATGATGGTAACATTAATAATTGTTGTAATACTAAAGGTAATAATAATAATAATATTAGGTTATACCAGTAGTAATATCTACAAATGGGCTGATAACAAACGACTGGAAAATCGCCAAAGACAAGCTTGAATTACATGATAGACATATGGCAGTCATGCAAAAGGCTGCTTTACTGGGTATAGCAAATATAGTCAGAAAATTCTTAAGCTTGCATTGAGCCTCGGCTGAACCCTCTTGTTGAGTGCAAACATTGTAGTCTTGGGTTATAAACTCCGGCTACCGTGGATATGAATAAAATATAAGATGAACATAATAATATCTGGCATTATTCCTGATGATGTTAAATGTCCAATAATTAATTAAATGGCTGATAACTGAAATGTCCAGTAACTGAGATGTCCGGTAACTGAAAAGTCCGCCGTCGGAAATGTCCGATATCTATAATGTTTGGTTTCTGAGATATCCAGATTCTGAGGTGTCCGCATACTGGATGCCCGCTGTCTGAAATGTCTAGTTTCTAAAATGTCCAGTTTCTTAAATGTCCGGTTTCTAAAATGTCTGTTTTCTAAAATTGCCTTTTTGTCCAGCACGTCAGATTCATAGCGGTTTTTATTTTTTTTAACGCTAGATTATGTCCCTCCAAATAGAAAATTAAAAACTACCAGGGGAAGCCTGAATTTTGTTCACTCTATGACAAACACCACCACGAAATGTAATCTGGTATGACGAAAAAATTAGGAGGTATCGATATAAAGGAGAATTAAAAAAAGAAATACTTTATTAGTACACCAAAGTTGTATAATATTAAACCGTAAAGCAAAGTAGGCACTCTATGGTACACACTGAACGATATCTAAGTCACAACAACAGGTTTGGTGAAAACAAACAAAAAAACTAAAACGACAACAGGTTAAATTTTAGAAACTGGTTCATTTACTCAGGACGTCGTCCATGAATTGAGGGATACGGCCCAATGGATGCTATAGTAACCGAACTACTTAGAGTATAAGGACCAAGTCAACGCCTTTAAAGAAAAAAAGAAGAAATGGCACCGATGCCAATCGTGTATTTACCTCAGCGAGAAAAAATAACACCTACAGCCACGCATCGAGGTCTCCGTTTGAACGATCTAAGGACAAAAAGTCTCCAAAACGTGGCTGAATATAGAACGATAACCCCTATATCAACCACAATAAGGAAGTAATATATAGTTTCAACAACACTAACATTTTTAAAAAACTCAAAAAAAATTAACATGAAACTGGGAGCTCCTCCGTAAATAGACACTCTCACAGACCTTCCAGAACACATTCCAAGGGAGCTCAGACACCGCCCAATAGTGACATTCAATTACGAGGTGAAGTGGTAACTAGATAATCATCTCCCGCAGCGTATCCTTTCCTGAAAATTGTCCTAAAGAAGGTGTTCCGAAACGTCATGGCACTCGTCCTAAAGTGGAAAGATATTCGGTGATCTGCACTGATGAAAAAAATGCACCTCTAAGACCTGCAAGATAGGGAACTTAATACGATCCAAGGTCGCAAAAAAAAGAAACATGGTCGAGTCTAGAAAATAGAACGGAAGAGAATAGGATTAGTAGGGTGATTAATAACGAGCGCCCGTAAAACCAAAGAAGTGTGGTTGTCAGTAGTTTTAGTCTGGATAACTTTCGCGTATCACATGATCCTAGAGGTATCACAATAAGTAGATCAAATTCAATAGAGGTCATAATTGGGATGAACTACTAAACCAAACTGAAAAGCTCGTTGAAACAACAGTGAAATACATATCTATCACAGTATTCAATTGTACCTATTAACAATATAGACACGAAAAATTTACTAGCTGTGGGTTAAAGTTGTTGGTTATGCGAAAGGTCTGAAAACCAAATATAAATACTTTCATATTTACCTATAGCATTCCTACGGCCTGAGTCAAACTATTTAACGAAAAGTAATACCAACATGTTCACCCTCAAGCCGGGCTAAAGCCAGCTACACCGGATGGAAACGCTATCAGAGCCTAAGATTACGAGTTCAATCGCCACTCGCGCCCAGCGGAACCAAAAGCAGACACCACTGCCAAGTGCCAAAAAAAGAAAAACCTTGCTGTGGCGAATCACACCAACACGAAACGTAAAGTAGAACTAACGTAAAAAACTCGCAGAGATAAATTGCAAATTCACTTCCCAAGTAAATCTATATAAATTTAAAACGGCGGAAATGACATTTCTCTGAACTGATCCGAACTATATCATCCCCCGAAACATCGGAAGGTCCACAAAAGGGTACCAAATCTTTCAGGCCATTTCCCTGCACGTGATCCATCCATGTTTTTCAGCTCATAAACTAAAAGAAATTTCGCGTTTCGCGCCCTCCATCCACCCGAGATTATTTTCTAAAATAATCCCGAAACTTCACTGCTGGTAGATGGGATAAGGTTTCCGTAGCTATTTGCCACTTAAAAAACCCTTATCTTCTCTTCCTTGGTGTTTCCGCAGCTTGGCCGCCGGACGGGGTGGGCCAAAACTAAAAGAAATAACTTGAATTTATGTGTTTGAGAATAAGCTTCGACGCAAACTTATCGGAACCACTCGACAACTTTTAGTTAGGACGCCACACCCTATCACCTACATTAAAACTTACATCCCATTTCCGGACGTTATAGGACTTCCAATTCCTTTCATATTCGAAGTAAAACTTCCGACATACCTCTACAAACAGTTTACGAAACTCGGTCAAGTTTTCAGGATAAGTGCCCCTATTACCACTTCAGGAAAAGGGAATCTATAATACTCGTTAGAAAACGGTCTTAATACTGCAGAACCACACAAAAACATCGCCAACAAATAATTCCACAGCTGAATAAAAAAGTTCCGTTTCATACGATTGAATGCTATGATAGATATGTATTTCACTGTCTCAATGACAAGCTTTTCTGCGTGATTATTTGGTTTTGTTGTCCACCCCAACTATGATATCTACCGAATTTAACCCAGTTATTATGACTCCACCTGAACATATGGTACGCGAAAGTTAACAAGACTAAAAACTACTGACAACCACACTATTTTGTTTTACGGGCGCTCGTTAATAATAATCCTACAATTCTATTCTCTTTCGTTCTAGTTCCTAGACTCGATGAAGTTCCCTATCTTGTAGGTGCATCTTTTACATCAGTATAGATCACTAAGTATCTTTCAACTTTTAAAGGGCCGTTTTAGGACGAGTCTCATGACTTTTCGGAACACCGTCTTTAGAACAATTCTTAGGGACGGATACACTACGGGGGATAATTATCTAGTTACGACTTCGGTTCGTAGTCGGATGCAACTACTGGGTGGTGTCTGAGCTCCATTATGATGTGTTCTGGAAGATCTGTGTGTTTTTTTTAATTTTAGTGTGGTGGAACCTATATTTCACTTCCTTATTGTGGTGAAAATAGGAGTGAATACAGGATTATTCTATATGCAAGATATATAGTATTATATAATATTTCTGGAGAATATAGGATTACTGTGGTGGGTTATCAGGTTGTGGTGGATATAGGAGTTATAGCTTTAATTTTTTATGAATTGTTAATATAATTTTAAACGAAATATGACCTCCTGATCTGTTGCTTTATTCGTGATTGGTTGTTTTTTTTTACTATAATTTGTAGCGTGTTAAAACATAACGTTTCTGGTAGTGCTGGCTGGCGTATGCATTACTTCGCAGGACAATCAAAAACGTCGACTCGTATGGACTTGACGTGCTGAACAAAAAGACGAACAACGACCTAGTTGTTGACATTTTATCTAACACCCTCAATTCGAGAGGGTTTTAGAATGTGAACATTTTTGGAATCGGACATTTCAGAAACCGGACATTTCAGACACCGGAAAATGTGGACATGTCAGTTACCGGACATTTAAGTAACATAACCAGGAATATCATTATTATGTTTATCTTATATTTTTTTATAAATCTCCACGGAAGTCGAGGTTGGCAACCCAAAACTACAATGTTTGCACTAGGCAAGAATCCTATTGTTTAGAGTAAACTAGACTAGACTGAGCCGAGGATTAATTCAAACTCAAACATTTTCTAATTATATTTGCTGTACCCAGTACAGCAGCCTTCTGCATGACTGCCATATGTCTATCATGTAATTTAAGCTTATCTTGATATTACTACTGGTATAATGTCGGGTTATATATATATATATATATATATATATATATATATATATATATATATATATATATATATATATATATATATATATATATATATAAATATATATAAAAAAATATATATATATATATATATATATATATATATATATATATATATATATATATAATCTCTGAGTTACATGGCTGCTAGTTCTACAGCTAACGGTTGATATTTTCGTTTTTTCTCGGCAATGGTCTTTGGTCAAATTCTGGTCCAACGATATCGCCACATCGATAATAAGTGTTTTGAGTGCCTTTGTCTCGATTATAACAATATCGGGCCGATTAGCCTCCACCGCTGGACCAGTAATCAATGCCGTATCCCACAAAATCTTTGCAGTTTTACTTCTGTACACCACTTATAAGACCAACTGGTTGCCACTTATAAGAAGGTATCTCCACGTCCAAAAATTATATTGTTTTAAAAATGCTTGATATATCACCTTAGCGATGTTGTTATGCCTCTGCATATAGTCTGTCTGAGCCAGTGCAGGAGACCCACTGCTTATATGCTGTATTGATTCTAAATCTTGTTCACATAAGCGTTTACATTTTGGATCGATATTTTGTCCTAATATATGTTTTTATATGTCCTGGTACTTATGACCTGATCTTGGATAGCACATAGAAAACCTTCTGTCTCTCCATAAAGTCCCGATGTTCAGAGCCATTCTGTAGAGTATTTCTTATCGATCTGTTCAAAATCGAGAACGGTTCCAAGCGACCAAGGAGCACCTTTTCTTTCCAAATTGAAATACACCCCTGGAGAGTTATATAGCTTGCCTCGTTAGTTACTTGTGCTAGATCGAGGGAACTATAGTTACTATCCATTGTACAGGCAGCTTTATGAAGATTACTCTCTGTACTGAAAAAATAGGATCTTAGCCGATCCTCTTGTTGACAGCACATTACTTCCACACTATGTAAGCCTCTTCCCCCTATATGCCGAGACAAATATTATTATTCCAAATGTATAAACAGCCACAAGCAACGCCCAAGTGTTGATTTCCAATATTTTATTTCTAGCGCTGATTAAAGATTTACATATTCTTTTAACTCTACGCTAGTTATAACCGGTTTTATAATCACTACCCTACCTTTATATGAGATATTCCTAACAACTGCATCATACCAATACACTTATAATTTTCTCCGGTATTGAGACTACGAATAACAATATCTCCATTTAATTGCAAGTTTTCTGTATGTTCCAATACCTGCCCCTTACGGAGGACTGTACACTTATCAAGGCAAAATTCCATGCAGATGGCATCGCTAAAACTTTTGACAAGCTCTATTTCACTTTGAAGATTATTAGAATTTGATGCATATAATTTTAGATCGCCCATATAGAACTGATCTAATACCCGAATGTTTGGATTTCTCTTTATCGCATAGCCCATGCTGGAGTCTCTTAACATTCTACTTAACGGTGTTAAAACCACACAGAATCATAGAGGACTTAAACTATCCCTCTAAAATATTCGCCTGCGTATTCGTATCTCTCCAGTGGTGTAGTGGTGTTATTATTTACATATAGGCCAATTTAACATTTATTCATACAAGCGGAAAGAAATTTTACTAGAGTTGGATAAATCCTATACAATGAAAGGACATAGTGGAGCCATGACTGTGGTACGGAGTCGAACGTTTTTTTATAATCAATCCACGCCATTGATACATTGTGGGATTTTTTCCGTACTTGCTCTGTTTATCATCTCATTAATTACAAGTAATTATTTGCAACCTCGGCTACTTTTACGGGATCCATTTTGTTTAGGTGGTAAAAGACTATTTTCCAATAGATGTTCATTTATTTTGGATGAAATAATAGAGGTAAGAATCATATACAGAGTTAGTAGACAAGTTATCGGTCCATAATTTTTGGGTTTAAACTGTCCTGTCCCTTTCACCACATATATGTCATTCCCTTTGTCATATATTGAGGTATGTCATGTTGCGCTTTTATTAAATTTTAAATAAACTTTGCCAGCGTCCCATGGGTACTAACAAGATACTTCCACCACATATTTTAGATGCCATCGATACCTGGCATTTTACAGTTAAGCTTTTTTTGGACTGCCTTTTTTACATCGCCTCTAGTTATTATTACTTCTGGCATTTCCTTTATGCTTTGTCTGACCACCTCTTCTTCACGTATCCAATAAGCTTTTCTCATCGTGGTTTCTTGGAACTGACCAAATACTTGATCATTGTATTCTCGTTTGGTATTTCTTGCTATTGTGTTTTTTCTTGTTGTGCCAGTTGACGATAAAACTTCTTCTGATTAGTCAAGATTAGTCTTGTTTTCTTCGCTTCGAGGTTTCATTATATCGCCTTATACGAGCTCCCATGTAGCTATTCTCTGTGTGAGGTGTTAATTTACTTGCTTTATTTTTTATCAAAATCCTGAGATAACATACGAACTATGATCCTTTTAGCTATTACTCTAATGCTCTTCCTGATCTTTTTAAAGCTCTTCTCACCCTTTTTAAAAAATTCAGAAAGATGCCCAATCTCTCGTCTAGCTTTCGCAATCTTGTTTTCTATTCGTCGTTTCCATGTTGGGCTAAATGTTTGTATTGATACAGTAGTGTCTATTTGTGTTTTCAACCTTTCAGATCTTGATCGATTTGCGATACCCAGAGCCGAATAGACTGTTAATGAAAAAGTCTCCGCTAGATCCTCTCCGGCCAGATTGTCCGTGGCCTTCACGGTATCATAGAATATAGCATTTCTTTTTAGTCTTGGATTTGGGGTCTCTGTTCTATATCGACACCTGCATACTTCATTTTGAAATTTATATAAAGCTCTTTTAATGTGCTTGATAATGACTGTGATGATATCTGGCTCACCGAATTTGTTGGATTGATCTCGTTCGGATCTTTTTCTTTTGGTTGTTGGATCTCTTTATATATGTTTGGTTCTGTATATTTTCCTGCAATGTTGTTTGGATCGATTTATAATTCTTGAATTACTTCGTGTTTGATGATGTTCAATTCAGCGGTAGAAAATACATTATCCCTGCGAATTATAGAATTATATTGACCGCAGATTCGTTATTCTCGAAAAGTGTTATTGGAAACATCTTTTTTCATTCTAGGTACATTATTTTCCTGAATCCCCCAACATCAACTACTCCCTGTGTGCTTCTGTAGTACGCGCGCATAATTGAGCCATTTATCTCTTTAGATCATCTCATGCGTTGGTCAGATTGACTAGAGACGGCGAAGGGCCTGTTGGTGATCCCCAAACCGTATCTAGCATGCATAGGAAGAATTTCTGCATTTGCGGTAGCCATAAGTGGTGTGGCGCCGCACCTCCTCTGTTAACTTGAGAGAGGTTCACCTATTATTACGTTTAGGTTCGGGGTTTCTTACCTAGAGTATTACAACAATCACTATTACTACCATCATAGAGTTTGCCAACCATTTTTGATTCCTATCTTAGAGGGCCAGATAAGAACCCTTAATATTAATCCGATTAATATTGTATTAAATAGTTTGTCTTTTGGATATTCGTTGAAATAATCATACACCTAGTTTAATGGTTATTTAAGTATGCCAATTATAAGTAGTATGCTCAAAGGTTTTGTGTTATATTTTTTTGGTTGTTTCAAAATTTATGTTTATCTAATTATTAAATTATTATAGTATCGAACTGAATTGTTTGGATTAGGTAGCACCTTGGTCTCAGTTTAGGGTTTTTTTTTTCTCTCAGAGAACGTAATGCCATTTGGATCTCTTTAGTACTGCCGTTTGGATCCATCCACGATCCACGACCTAACTGCCTTCGGCGAATGGTTGCCGTTACAGTAACCAACAAAAAACATTTCGGTCGATTTAAATCCTTTTCGAGGATGAATTGATGCGGGCACGTTACAACTTTTGAGACAAGCATTAAATTCAATTATAGAGTGTTAAATGGTACCTTTCAATTTTTCCAAGTAAAAATTTAATTTGTTCTACATGAATATTTTAATATAAATCTGCTTATCTAGCCTTCATACCGATACGCATTTCCAGCCTTTTAACGATAATGAAAAAAAAACCCGTCGAGATATGAAATATTTTTTTAGATATTCCACTCATAAAATCCACACGTTTAAAATTTAAAATATTACTGTCAATTTAAATATAATCAAACAATATAAATATGGTACATTTTCAGGAAAGAAAGAATTTGTTTTCGATTTCGAATTTCCTTAAATAAAATTGTAATAAATTGGTTTCAAATAATTTTGAATTTTTATAAAAATTCCAGGTTTGATACAGAGAGTTTGAAATAATATATCGTATTTAGAGCATATAGAAACGAGTTGATTTGTGGTATGTAACCAATTTTACTGCTTTAATTTTATACTGGGTATTCTTGAAAGATTGGGGTGGTAAACATTTTTGATACATTTTCATTTTTATTATTTCTTATTGATTTTTTATTTTTGTTCTAGTTTATTTAATTTTGTTGGATGATAAATGTGAGTGTCGTGAGCCGTTCTGCCAGTGAACAATCGGTCTTGACTTGGGACGTTACATTTGACGGTGATTCGAAAAATATTTTTGATTTCTTACAGTGAGTTTCAGAATTGTCCCAGTCTCGTAATCTTTCCGAAACGGAACTTTTTTATTTAGATGTGGAATTCTTTGTTGACGATGCTTATCACCAGTAAGCAGTTCTGCAATATTAAGCCCGTTGTCTGGGGAATATTAAAGATTACCTTGATTGAAGTAGTCGTGCCTGGTAACAGAGGCTAGCTTGAAAACTTGACCGAGTCTCGTAAACTATTTCTATACATAAATATATATAAATATATATATATATATATATATATATATATATATATATATATATATATATATATATATATATATATATATATATATATATATGTAATAAACAATCCTTGTATTAATATTGAATCAATACATTAACTTCACGTGAAGCACACTGTGTTTTGATTACAATCAGAAAATTGAAATTTTTGTTTTTAAATAACGTGAAGAATAACAAACAGTTGACACTGCAATGAGGGTACCATTTGATAAGTTTTTATTTTTAAATTAACCTTGATTTAATTTTTTATTTTTTTGATTAGTATTTCGTATGCACAAAACATACCACAAAAACAACACGAACATTGCGCATTACCTTTTTAGACACACATCCTCGAAATATTTATGGCTGATTAACATTGTTTTCCATATAATCACATTTCTATATATGTCTTAAAGCGTATATAAAACGAAAGAGGGTTATATTTACATCATTTCATTACCTAATAAAAAATATAGACGTGTTAAATAGTTAAACATATATGTCTTAATAAAATTTTGTGTCAATTAGTTTTAAACAGAAGCCACCATGTATAAAACGTCATTTACCAGGTCTGTAAATCTAAAACCGGAATTTGCCCATAGATAGTCCTAGCTGTCAATGTAGTTACAGTCAAACCGCATAACTAGCGCCCTTTCCTTGTTGACATCTGACAAAGATTAACAAGAACTCACAAAAATATAAGTTTCATACAACAGCATAGTTTGTAATAGCGTTGACTATGTCGTATTTTGTGCCTGAAAACTATGATTTGCGGACAGCATTGATTTTCTATTATCATTTGAAGAAAACTGCTGCAGAATCGCATCGAATTATTGTCAAAGCTTACGGTGACCATGCTCTTGATACATTATGGTTTAACAAATCAAAAGTGGCGATTTTGACGTGAGAAAGTTTTGACGTTCTTCTTAATGAAGAACGCGGAACATCACTGAAGAAGTTTGAAGACAACAGAAGTAAGCATTGTTGGATGAGAATGACGCTCAAATGCAACAATTCGCGGATCAATTAAATGTGATACAAAAAGTCGTCCCTATATGTTTGAAAGTCATGGGAAAAATCCAGAAAATTGAAAAATGGGTTCCACATGGACTGAATGAAAGACCGCAAGAAAACCAACAAATCACTTGCGAAATGCTGCTCGCCAGGTACAAAGGAAAGTAATTTCTCCGACGAATTGTGACTAGCGATGAAAAGTGGATAAATTTTGAGAATTCTAAGTGTAAAACATTATTGGTTACTCCAGTCGAACCATCGACATCGACTGCAAAGCCAAATCGCTATGGACAGAAGGCAATTCTCTGTGTTTGGTGGGATCAGAAGGGTGTGATCTATTATGAGCTACTAAAACCTGCTGAAACCGTTAATACTGAACGCTACCGAAAACAAATGAATGAATGCCACAAAGTGATTTTGCTTCATGATAATGCACCATCACACACAGCAAAACTGGCCAAGGAAATGATTGAGGCGTTTTGTTGGGAAATACTTTCGCATGTTGCTTACTCACCAGACTTGGCTCCGTCCGATTACCATTTGTTTTAATCGATGGGACACGCACTTGCTGAGCAGTGCTTCACTTCTTAGAAAAATGTACGAAAATGGCTCGATGACTGGAGCTACAGATGGAGCTACAGTTTTTTTGGTGTGGCATCCACAAATTATCAGACAGGTGGGAAAAGTGTGTAGCTAGCGATGGGCAATACTTCGAATAAAATATTTTTTGTCATTATCATACAATAAACAGTTATTTTATATATAAAAATTCTGTTTTTATATTTATATACCTGGTAAAACGTTCCGGAAACCAACGTGAGAGAAAAGATTACGTTAAAAAAGTACAGGGGCCACTCACTGTGCACTGTCCACTCACAGTACAGGGTCCACTGACACACTCCTATTTTTAAACGAATATCAAAATGTATTGCTTTTATACATTAGTGGTATATTGCCATTAAAGTATACAAAACACAGTTAGGTGCGAAAAATCACATCAGTTAGGTGGCGTCCATTTTTGTCGAGACAATCGTGTAGATGGGTAGCAAAATCGTCCATACTCCTTTCGAGCATGACACGAGGAATCCGTACAATTTCGCGCGTTATGCTTTCCGAAAGAGCTTCAAGAGTTCGCGGTTTGTCTATGTAAGATATGTATTTTAAGCAGCCCCATAAAAAGTAGTCACAAGCTGAAAGGTCTGGTGACCGAGGTGGCCATTCCACCTTCCCATGCAATGATATAAGGCGCACAGGGAAATGTTCCTTTAAAAAGGTCATTGTTGCTCTTGACGAATGGCAAGTCGCCCCAACTTGTTGGAACCAAAGTGTATTGAGGTTAATGCATCGTCTTCTTAGTTCTAGTAGAAAATAATCACGCAACATGGCGAGATAGTGATCTGTGTTAACAGACACTGTTCGTCCGTTTTCACGAAAAAATACGGTCCAATAATGCAAGTTCGAGATACGACACACCAAACAGTTACTCTCTCTCTCTCTCAGAATGCAAAGGTTGATCATGTAGTTCTCGGGGGTTTTCGGGTGTCCCCAATAAATGAAAATGAGTCTCGTTACCCATGAACAAACCGATGTTGTCGTCCAGCAATTCCAACATCCTTTCTGCAAACCTACGCCGTCTTACAAAGTCATCTTGTTGCAATTTTTGGACAACCATAATTTTATACGGATGGAAATGAAGGAAATGAAGTGTAAGATTATACGAACTGACCTGTCTGATATTCTAAGAGCGCGAGCGTGACGTACCGCTGGACGGCGAGGACTGGTTTCCACCTCTTGTCGCACCCTTTCAATGTTTTCCGGAGTTCGTACTGTTTGATCTCCTCCCCGTGCATTCGCAGATCTCAACGATCCTGTTGTTCGTGCCGTCGATCATGCCGACCAAAGTTAAAATGATTTCGAAATCATCCCTGTGTGAGCACAACAGAACGACCAGTTTCAATAAAAGTATTGTAAATAAACACGCAATGTGCCACAAACCACGACTCCATGGCTACTGAGATCGTATTCCGGAACGTGTAGATATCATCTATCCTGAAAACATTCGCTCGACACTGCCGCGCGTAACAGTCTTAACAGTAAAGAACGCCGGAATAAGTTTTAATTTATATTAAAAAATAATTATGTTATTGCAATTCACGGTGAACATCGGATTAAGTATTCTAATGGTGCGGTGCTCCATAAAACGACAATTTATCGTAAACTCATGTAATTTCAATAATTCGGAACAATTAGGGATACGGTCCCTATTAGAGGTCTACAAAAATAAGAGTCGCTGAAAATCTTGCACATATGGAAAAAGCTCCATCTCATTTTTTCGACATGGTGCACAATTGGGAATTTCTCCACGCAGTTATGTTTCCCTATAAGAATTAAAGTATTCAAGACATTTTGCCTACAGACAATAATAAATGATTAAAATACTGTAATGCCATAAGATCTCCTGATTTGGTCCATTCTTTATTAATATTTGGGAGTGGTTTTGGATACACTGATCTCACAAAATGAGCTAACTTCATTCCTTAAAGTAGCAAACCGTCAATGATAAAAATATGATTTAAAAATTGACACCACCTTGTATATATTGCGAATATCTTGCTTTAAACATCAATTTTAAACAGATCTACCTTTTTAAATACTCCTTTACTTTTAACTACGGTCGATCGGCGATCAGGCATAATTTACAGTCTGTAGCCATGATTCATCAATGTGAAATTCGTAGAAGTTTCAAGTCATACATATGGTATTTGATACAAAAAGGCCTATAAAATTTAAAACGCTGATATATCGATAAATATAAGTGTAAATAAAATTTTAAGAAATTTTCTTTATCTTTTATATATTTATGATGAGTGATGAATGAAAAAATCAACATTTTCTAATCAAATGTAGGCAAAAATCAACAATTCGAAAACCTTAACCGGTGGTCATAATAAATCGCGGCCACATAATAAGGCAGGTTTATAAACTTAAATATAAGATAATCTGGTCAGTAATGTATTTATATAAAAAAAACTTGTTTCATATAGTATCTCTAGCCCTTGTTCTTTTGATAATTAAAGATGTTTACAATATAATAATAAAATAGTACACTGAAATGGATAGTCAGACTTGTGGTCTATTTTTAAGAAGACTTGTGGTTTTTTTTAATTGGACAAATGTTTTATTTCGAAGAATCATAAACTATTAAGAAAATAAAATATCTGTAAAATATCTGCAACAAACTAAAATAAATTAGCATATTTTCTGAAAAAAAAAGTAGATTAACAAAAAAAATATATAATTTTGGTAGGCCTTATTAAGATACTGTGTTTTAATAAAGCCCCAATGCATAAATCAACATTTTTATGTTTTACCAAGTCTGGGTTTCTCTAAAATTATTGGGAATATTAAATACCCGATAGAAAACAAATGCCTGTATTCGAATTATTTTTGACGTGAGGTATTCTTAGCTTGGAAAATTTTATTATGCGGCTGCCAAAATCTCTCTCTTAATCTTGAGTAAATATGTGTGTCTTCCTAAACTCGTGACAATTTTCCCACTTTTTATGTGATTTTTGAGGGTTCTTGTTGGAATGTCATATCGCATTGATGCTTTATGTCCACAATTGCCCACTGCGAACAGCACGAACTGCCGCTGTCAAGTGTTCTTCTGGCCAAGTAGCATGTTTGGTTGCCGGAGCAGACATAAATGACGAATCTGTAATAATTTAATAAATAACACAGGCCAACAGTTATTTTGATGCCGGGGTACTTGGAGCTGATTTCATACGAATTTGATACCCTTAATTCAAATATGGCATTCATTTTTGCCAAGGTGCTCAAATTCCTAAGACATAACATTTTAGTGAAGTATACGTTACACCGTTTTAAGTTAAATCCATGGATCAAATAAAAAAAAATAAACACGGAAGTTTTATTATTATATTATACAAATATTATTATATACAAAGATAGAGGAAAAAGTCATCGATGAAACCAACTAGTCCCTGAACTATTTGAATGAACAGTCCATTTTTAAACTCCAACAGTATTCTGCCATTATGTGAGTATCCCATCTTCCTTGGTAGCGGTTCTATATAGTTTTAATATCCTGGTGAAATCTTTCACGTTGTTCCTCACTGGTATGTCCTAAATTTTAAATAAAACAGTCTAAGTGGCTGTATAAGTAGTGCTCCTTAATGCTCTCGTTACATCCAAGGGATCTGAAACTGTAAACCATCTTGTTTATCAGTTCAACATAGTTTTCAGTTTTGAATTTGCGCAGAAAATTTTCGAAAACTGCAACAAATAAAGTCCAGGCTTTTTACGAGTTTAAGAAGGCAGGGTCATTAATGAGTTGTCTTATTTGTGGGCCATCAAATATTCCTGCTTTATTTCTTTCCGTACTCAACTAAGGCATTTTTTCCCTATATATGCAAAGCATGATCCATTTTTTGAGAGCCTTTACAAACTGCTTCGTTAGGCCCAGCTTGATTTGCAGTGGAGGAAAAATGATTTTCTCTCATTCAGCTAAAGAGTCGTTAATGACATTATTTTCCTCAACGTCGATGTTTTCTCTCTTAAACGAATCTTTTCTAACCCAGTGATGGGATATTCAGGATATTCAAGATACGTCCATTTGCTATGGTTTTTTCGACTGATTCCAGTAATATTTGCTATGAAGAAATAACAGTCATCGAAGTGTTTGTTGGATTCTCTTCCAAGCATAAGCTTAATTAAGCAAAGCTTAATAAACAAAGCTTAATTTACACAACTTCTTCTACTTGAACTTATTTTATTTCTATTCAAAATCACAAATACAGCAATCTACAACACAGTACGTTTTAGGATAACTTTATAACAACTCTTTGCTAAACACAAATATCACACTACCAACTTCGATCTACCCTGCATGGTGAGAACTCACAAACTAACCCCAACTGCAGTTCAAGCATTAAAGGTCAGTTACAGAAAAGGCAAAGCTTATGCTATCTAGTGGATTTTCCTGAAACTAACTCAATGGCCGACTGACAATAGAGCAAATATACAGGAACCGATCCTTGTTTAATAATTTTAAAACGCCCATACTTGAATGTGTTGAATTGAAAAAACGTTGATAGATAAATGGATGTATCTAAAAAAAGTAGGGCACATAGAGAAGAACTGATTTCATATTTAAATTTAACGCCCCAAATATAGCTAACATCAGTTCTAAAATCCTAGGCATCAAAAAAATATGTTTTTTCTTGTAGGCATGTGAAATTAATTAATTCACTCAACATAACAAAATGTCAAATAAGCGCGTAAATTGGTAAGTCATTCGGAATTTACAATAACGCCTAGGATCACAAATAAAGCCTAAGGTCTTATTTGGTACCATTCCTAGATAACGATAGATAACATGGTTAGCGAAACTTGCGTCGAGAAGTTTCAGAAAGTGATTTGGTGTTTAGCAGTAAATCTCTTCGAGTTTAGTGTTTCATACCGAAGGCTCCAATAGAACAATTGATTAACTGCTAATAATTGAATATGTTTAGTTTAAGTCATATAGTATATTATAGAAACTATATTTTTTAGCAGCCTTAAGGTTGAGTATGTTCACTACTTTGTTGACAGTACTATTTCACAAAAGGTGAAGAACAATAAAGTTTTAAAATCACCTAGAAAGTGTAGTTCTACTAAAAGGGTTATTAATACTGCAGCTTTGGATACAAGTTTTATTCGTGACACCATTTATATCATGTATGAACACCGTAACCTAAGAATTGCAGTAACTTACGAATTGCAGAAAAGACTGTTCATATATGTACTACATATGTAGGTACTCACAGTTTAATTTTCATTTCAAGAGGGCTAGTGAATATAAAGGTAATCGTATATCCACTAAAGATAAACGCTCGAAAAGCCCAAAAATGGTTTTATGAGCCTGGTTTTTAAGTTATCCTATTTTTGGCCCTTACTTATATTGCATTAAATTAACCCGCAAAAGGGTTTCGAATAGTTTTGAGGACCTCTTGTTGACCCAGGAAATGTCGGAGGTTTTGGTCCGAAAGGACCAACTGTTCGTGTTCCGATTTGTAACGAAGTCCAGACGTACTTCGCGGAGGTTAAGTTAAAGTCCGATGAAGCCATCATAGGTATAGACGTCGGGCCGGCATCGACAGAGATGGAGGACTTCGTGGTGCGCGAACGGTAGCTTAGACTTACACAAGTCGGGAAACGAGGTAACTTCGAATCCCGAGGTATTTCGTTTTGAGTCTTGATGATTGGGGGCGATCGTATAGGAGTGTTGCTCTGTGTTGCTAGGGCAGGAGGTCCGATAGTTCACGCAGCAATGGGTTGCTGCTTTGCGAAGCTGTTAGTGTCAGTTTCGCGAGTAGAATTGGGATACTTCTCGCTGAATTTAGTTGTTTCTTACAAACCAGGGTGCGTTTAGAGCCACATGCAAAGATTTATTCTGGAAGTCTTGAAGTTTCTTAGCCAACGGAGGCTCAAGTGCTCTTGTGCTCAAGAAATTTGTAGTACGCTTGGAAACCGTACATAACTATTTATCTAACCAGAATTTGGTAGATCATCACCTTGTTGTTGGGGGGCGAGATTGCTCGTTCTGCATGATAAGGGGTATAGCTTTTTGACGATGCCGTAACCCTTGCAGATAGCTTGCTGGATTTGACTGGACCAACACAGAGATCGGTCAAAGTGTAGATCTTGATCGGTTGTTTTTTGCACGGTATAGGAACTTTGTCCACCAGCAGCTTTGCTTCGCTGAGGAAACATTTTCTAGAGAAGATGATCGCCTGAGTTTTCTTTAGGTTGACTTGTAGGCGCCAGAATTTTAACCAACGAATTGCAGTGTAAAGCTGCTTGTGGAGTTTATTGTGTATTGCAGAAGTCTGCGGAAATGCTACAAAATAAACTGTGTTGTCAGCGAAGAAAGCGGAATTCACAGATTTAAAGCGAGGAATACCGGCCATATAGATGTTGAACAAGGCCGGTACCCCGGGAGAACATTGCCGGATGAATTTCTTGGTAGAAATCGAGGAATTGATTTTGACCTAGAAGGTCCTATCGTCCAGAAAAAAGGGATAAGTGGGGTTAAATCTCGAGGGAAGCCTAGATCGATGGTTTTGAAGATAAGACATGGTACCAACTGTGTCGAAGGCTTTTGAGATGCCGAGAAAAATCGCGCCAAAATGACGATTTTTCTCGATGGTTTGATGAATTTCGCTGGCCAACCTGATAGCTTGGTGAATTGACAAGAGGCCTCTTTGGAATCCGAAGTATTCGTCAGAAGTAATCTTTTTACTGTCGGTGAAACTGTTGAGCGCTTCAAGGATGGTTTTTTCAGCAATCTTGGAAAGGGTGAGAATCTTGCATCTTTCGAGAAAGGTTGTGACTTTTTCTTCTATTTTTTTGTGGATGGTGTTGTTGTCCTCTTCTTTGCACTGGGCGTTCTTGGACGCGTTGAATGCTGAACGGAGATAACTAATATTTTCCATGGCTTCTGAAGGTTTGCATTTCAATTCTTCATTTCTTGCCGTAACCATCTGGACCATCTCCTGCAGATTTCGAATGGTAATGTCCCGATCCTCTACAGACGACGAACGTTTTGATGAGCTTGATATATCAGTGGCTGGGGGTATTTTTTCGATCATCTCTTTCTCATCGGCGAAATACTCTTCCGACACATGGAATTTGACAACAACCGAACGAACTTTTTGATATACTGGGCGAAAACCATGCGAACATTAGCTGAATATTCAGGAGCAAATTCTTGGAGATGTTATCTCTTCGAAGTCTCGAACTGAATTTTCCCGCTATGACCCACAAAATCGTCAGAAAAATGTATGATGTACTGCCAACAAATGATCGCCAACTGAAGGTACGCGAGCTACCTAACACTGTAAATATCTATATGTAGACTATATCCACTGCATTCACCATCATTACAATGTTTTGTATATGAAAAAGGTTTCCCCCTCGATGAGTACTGCGTTTGTTAAGGTTGACAAAATACATATTCGTATGAACACTTCTCAAGAGTATTTAAACTTACTTAAACGTGGTTTTGCTGAGTATCTTCAGCGTTTAATAACAGTAAATAAAATATGGATTGATTCGCCACTATACGCCAAAAATGAACTGACAGTTCAAACAGAAGGTGAAAGCAGATAAAAGTGCACCGAAGAAAACGAAAACGGTGCAAATGCAGAAAAACTCATAGTTATGGTTTCCTAGCATTTTTGTAGTGTGGTGCTTACAGACTACCATTCGATAGGCATCATTAAGGAGTATTGCGCCACACTACTGGATCAGCTGAATAATGTCATTCAACCTAACGTTGGTTAACATCTGGTTAAACCTGGTTAAACACAAAGTGTAAAAATGTTTTATCTGGTTAAACACAAAGTGTCATGGTATTTCGCTACGATTATGTGCCTGAACATATCGCCCGGGTTGTGACTGCAAAACTATATAACCTACACTTTGAAGTGCTTTCTCATTGGTCGTATTCGCTGGTTTTGTACTGCGTTTCCAGCGATTACTTCCTCTTTTCTAATTTGAAAAAAATTACGGACCGAGTCAGACCGAGACATTTTTGAATAGCCCTCCTACTCACCCAAACCAAACATACAACAGTAATAGTAGTAGTATTTTGTGATGGTGAAAATATCGCAGATGAAAATAAAAAGACCGTGTAGAATGAGTAGAAGAATCAAAAAAGAGCTTAATAACATCTGAAAAGACATCTGAGACATCTATAAGAGCATACCCATTAGGAAAACACCATAAGGAAAACTTAATAATATCTGTTCTATGTGGCAAATGACAAAATCAGAAACTTATGAACATGAAAAAACAAACAAACCGATAAGATAAGAGTTTTAATATTTTTGTTATTATTACGTAATAATTACATAATAAATAACTAAATAACGCAATAATATGAAAATAATTGGCAAAGAAAGAGAAATGAATAGTTGACAAAGACCCTTAATACCAATTCTATTTTTTTTATAAATACATATTTTATGCCTCCTAAGTTTCCAGAAAATAAACGAAAATATTTCCATTGAATGCCTAAAAGTATCAATATTAATAAAATGTGAAACCTGTAAAAAATTATGACATATGTTATATTATATATCATCTATAGGTTATATTATCTTTATATTATGTGGTTATATTATCCATATGATTACTTTAACTTTACAACTAAAATTATAACTACGACACTGCTTTTCCATAATTGCATGTAACGGGACTTTCAAATTGAGTGTTTTTTTACTCTTGAATAAAATACAGATGGCGTTGTTAATTTGCCTAGGTCTAGTCTCATTTCAGAAGTGTAATGTTTGGTATTTATAAAAATGGAGTCATAAACAATACAACAACCCGTTAAAATTATTAAATTATTTTATGAAAATGGGCGTTCAGTGAAAAATTGTCTTTAGGAAATTACATGATATTTAAGATTTGCACAATCGTCCATCTGAAAGCACTATCAATCGAATTGTTCCAAAATTTTAAGAAACTGGAAACTGTTCGGTGGAAAATAAAAGTAGAGCAATATATAGTCGTACTGAAGACTCCATTCCAAATTTCCATTAGTCGGCTTTTACAACAATTTGGCGTATTTCACGAAAGGATTTAGCTCTAAAGGTCTGTATTATGGTCAGGAGGTGTAATTAAGCTGTATATTTTTCAGAATGCAGCTAGTGGAGCTATAACTGTAAATAGTGTGCGTTATCGTGCGATGATAACTGGATTTTTGTGGGCTGAATTGAATAATATTGATCTGAAGGATATGTTGTTCTAACACCATGGCGCTACACCTCATTCAGCTAATGAAATAATTGATTTATTGAAAGTAAAATTTCCTGAACGAGTTATTACAAAAAACAGTGATGTTAATTGTCCACCAAGATCATGTTATTTGACCCCGTTGGACTATTTTCTTTGGGGTTACGTTAAAAGCCAGGTCTATAAGAATAATCCATAATCGATTGCTCAACTAAATGATAAAATGATTCTAGTTATTCGTGAAATAGAGCCACGGTTATGTCAAACAATCATCCAAAATTTTGACAAAAAAATGTAGGTCTATGGAGCTTCAAGAAGTGGCCATTTGACAGATATTATCTTTCGTGTTTATATGTCATACACTAAGCTTCAATTAGCAATAAGTAGTTTTTTGAAATCAACGCAAATTCTGTGTTTTATTCAAGAATTTAAAAAACCGCTCAATTTAAAAACGCTTTATATAGTGAAACTCGCAGCTGTTCCATAAGTATACCAATACATACGCCAGTGAAACTTCTAAACTACTGATTACTGAAATTTAACAATCCCTTATATTGCTGAATATTATATTCGATTTGGGTCTTAAAAATGAATATTAAACTTCTACTGCAATGAAATTAATTAAAGTTAGTTAAATTTGTTAAGGTTAAATTTTGCTATACAGAAACACAAACTTTTACTACGACACTGCTCCTCCATAATTTGAGCATATATTTAATCGACCTCTCGGCTCATCCATGACTACATACACCACTGAAACTTCTAGATTAATGAATGTTCTAGAAATTTAAAAATATTTCTCATACCCGGCAGAGTGCGATATATATCAATTTGATAAAATGACACTTTTATTGCAATATTTTATAGTATAATTTTTTCATATTTTCGTACGCTATAGACAAAAATTGAAGCTGTATGTGATGGATGTGATGATAAAAAGAGATGGAATAGAGAAAAGTTTGAATCAGAAGAATGGAGAGAGAAATACAGAAAAACGATCAAACAAAAAATAAATCAAATATATAAAAGCAACATCATAGAAGAAGACCGGATAGCGATAAAAGGATGTATAACACAGGCAGCAGAAGACACCATATCATATAAGAAAAACAACAGAAAGAAGCGATGGTTCGAGGAAGAATGCTAAAATATGATCGAAAACGAAAACAAAGCAAGGAACACGTGGCTTAAAACCAGAAAAACGGAATATTATAAGATATATAAAGAAATTAGAAAAGTGAACACAAAGCTGTATATAATAAAAAAGAATAATAGGATGGGGAAAATAATAAACTAAATTGAAGAAGAAAACAAAATATGAGTGCTATTTTCAAAAAAGTAAATAAACGCAAAATAAAGAAAGCAACAGTAGTACGATGAAAATATTCCATGAAGAGGTGACGAGAGAAGCAGAAGTGGAGAAGGAACAGAAGAAAATGAGAAGATAAGAGAGTAAGTGAAAGTTGCTCAGGCGATTAAAAAACTCAAAAATAAAAGGGCTGCGGGATGTGATGAACTGTGCGCAGAACTAATTTAACATGGAGGGGAAGCCCTACATCCAAAAATCTACCAACATATTTTACGGATATGGCGCGAAGAACACATACCTGATGAATGGAGAACAGGCATTATAATACCGACACCAAAAAAGGGTGACTTGATACAATGCAAAAACTATAGAGGAATTACACTGTTGAATACGGCATACAAGGTACTTATAAATATAATAAAAGAACGACTGGAGATATATTTATAGAAAAACGTATAGGAAATTATCAATGCGGCTTCAGAAAAGGAAGATCGACAGTGGATGCCCAACACACACTAAAACCAGTCACGGAGATAGTTTTGGTGGATTTTAAGCAGGCGTTCGATAAAATCAATTGATAACAACTCATGGAAGACTTAAAAAACATCGAAGTTTCAAGAAAGATTAGAAGATTAATAGGTATGACAGTGAACGAATCTGAATCATAAAAATCAAAAAAGGGGTTAGAGAGGGAAATGAATTATCAGCACTATTATTCATAATAGCATTGGATAACATAGTGTACAGAAAATTGGAAATATACGAACATTAAATAAACATCTTATACAGATAGTGGCATATGCGGATGATGTTGCAATAATTGCTAGAGAGCAGAGAGAGCTAAAGCGCGTAATAAAAATAATTGACTGCGAGTCTAAGAAAAAAGGGCTGGAAATAAATGAGCAAAAAACAAAATATATGTACTGCAGCAGAAATGAAAGAACACTGAGAAATTGAGAGTGCGATAGCTATAAATTCGAAGAAGTAAAAACATTTAAATATCTGAGAGTCATGATAAATAGAACGAATGAGGGACTTGATATAGAAGAGAAGATACATAAAGGATATAGAGCATTCCATAGCAACAAGAAATTACTGAAAGACAAGAGGTTGGGCACAAGGAATAAATTAGGAACATACAAAACAATATTAAAACCAATAGTAATATATGCCGCAGAAACTGTAACACTTACAGCAAAAGAGGAAGACAAACTAAATATTTTTGAACGCAAGATAATGCGAACAATAATGGGAGCAAAGAAAGTGGTAAACAACGAGTGAAAAGAGATAGGGATACACCAACAAGAGAGATAACAATATGGAAACCAGCACAGAGCAGACCGACAAGGAGACCCTGGGTCAGATGGAGACAGCAGGTGGAAGAAAATATAAAAACTGTAAACGCAGAGGGATGGAGAAGATCGCAGATAGGAAGAGATGGAGGAAAAGAAATGAAAAGGCGAGAACTCACCAACAGCTATGAGAGGGGCAACAAGAAGAAATATGGGCTGATCCACCACACTAAAAGAAATTTGGTCCAGGGCCTCGTCTATGGGGATAGTTGGACCCAGGGAGACAATGTCTAGGCTTGCCTTTCAAGGGATCATCTTTATCACCTGTTATAGCCAACCTGTTCATGACCGACTTCGAAACAAAGGCATTGGCCAACGCTCCTTTAAAGCCTAAACTTTGGAAACGCTACGTGGATGATATCTTTGTAATATGGCCTCACAGAAACAAACTCCTGGACAACTTCCTTCCGAACCTTCAACTTCCAATTAAACAAAATCCACCCCAGAATACAGTTCACTCTGGAAGTCGAACAGGATAGAAAACTGCCATTTTTAGATCTCCTTATCAAAAGGAAACTTTCTGGAACACTCGAATGCACAGTGTATAGGAAACCAATTCACACCGATCGATACCTCAAAGCTAAATCCCATCATCATTCTTCTCAAATCCAAGGAGTAGCGAACACCTTGATTTCCAGATCCTTCCGACTGGCACTACCAGATACACGAAGCGAGGAACTACCAAAAATTTCCACAGCCCTTAGACAAAATGGATATTCAGAAAATTGTATCAGGAAGGCCATACGCCGTCAGGAAACACAAACACGAAGAACAATAGAGGATCATGAACTAAATACACTAAAGATCCTGCTACCATACGTAAAAGGAATCACAGATAGGATAGGCAGACTACTAAGGAAACATAAGATCAGAACAGTCTACAAGCCGCACAAAACCGTTGCAAACATCCTAAAAAACCCCAAGGACAAAGTTAGACTGAAAAAGTATGGGGTATATAGTATATCTTGTTCCGACTGCAACAGAGCATACATAGGACAAACAAACAGACGAATATCGGCCAGAATACAAGAACATAAAAACGACTTAAAAAACAAACAAACCACTTCCGCTCTGTTCCAGCACCATCTACAAACAGGACATCAATTTTGAAGGGGTCAAAGAAATAGCGAATATTGAAAACTACAAGGTCCGAACAATCAGAGAAGCCCTTGAAATAGAAGAAAGAGGTGAGCTAAATACGCGAAACGACGCTCGCAACATTCCAAAAGTATGGAAATCCCTTCTGAAAAAAGAAGAAACGCGGGAACGTGACGGCGAGGTAGGAAAATCAATAAACGGACGCCCGACAGCGTTGCCGAGCGCCGAAAATAGTCCCGAACTACCCCGATATAATTTGCGCAGTCGCCGGCCGGCTATAAAAGCCAGCATAACGACCCGTGCACGTAAGTTGGACTCTTTAGTCGAAGCGGACAACACTTGAAAATGCCAAATGCGATTTTGGCGAAACGTCATGACTCTTCACACAATCAACGGATCGACACCCGGAATGTTTTAGAAACATATATATATATATATATATATATATATATATATATATATATATATATATATATATATATATATATATATATATATAGGCTAACTTTTTTATTTGAAGTGATAGGTGAAATATCTTTAGTAAATTTAAAGATTCTTTACATCATTTCAAACAAAAAAATCTGCCAAAAATGAAAGTGGCAAAGTCGTCTTCACTAACTGAGATTATCCCCGCGTCAAAGGGGGTTGAGGAAAAAAATAATTTCTGTGTGTGTATTTAAATTCCATTTAAAACCAAAATAGTAATTTATCTGTACGCGAATATTATAATATGATTCTTATTTGCTAGGAAACTGTTGCGAATGGAATTAGGAATATACCAGGATAAATGTTTTTATTCTTTAATTTTCAAATAATAGATTAAGAGGAGAGGATATAAGAGACCTTTCAAATAATAGCTTAAGAGAGGACGATAAGGATAACATAATTTTATTTTTTATAAAACCGAGTTTTCCTAACAATTGGCGACTTTACCAAAAGTTAGGAAAATTGAATGTTTTTGGCGGAACATTTTTTGGATACATATTAAAAAAACTTTTTGTTTGAAATAACGTAAAGAATCGTTGGTTAAATTTACGAAATGTATTTCCCTCAAACCCTGTATACAGGGTGTTAATGAAGTATTCTGCCAGACTTTTTTGGCAAATTCTACGTCACAAAATAGCACAAAAATTTCATACCAACATGGGTCTGGAAATCCTTCGTGTTCGAGATACAGGGGGTTAAAGATTTTTTTTTCTTTTTTAATTTATATTTCCCGCATAAAGAAAGGTATTGTAACCATATTTAATACACATCATCAGCCTTCCGATTGCCATAAACTGAGAGAATATCAAGTCCTACAAGCAGCCAGTGGCGAAGTTATAGGATTTTGCTAATTAATTTTAAATAATAATTAGTACGGTCATGTTCAAAATTAAACATAAATACATTTTTTAGCAGATAATATTATTATCTACAAAAAGTGTATCTTAACATTTTTTTTCGTATCTGCCTCGGTTTAATGGCAAACTTAACATAAGAAAATAACTAATACAATGGAATCAACTTACCTATAAAAATAAATATTTTACTTATACGTCAGATCAACAAAACTTCAGTGGCACTTAGTTTTCGAAGTGTTAGTCATAGCAGCCGAAATAGTTTGGCGTTATTGGATGGGCAAGGCAGAAATATGCATAAGTATACTAATGCAAAATTAGCCGATATTCATCTCTATTACGGAATGGCCTATTATAATACCAGAAGAGCAACACTTTTGTACCAGGCAGCATTTCCGCTACACGCATGTAGTGGAGTATTACCGAGTTATTATTTCGGTAGTATTATCGAAAATCCAAATACAAGTACAAGAATCATTGCAGTGAATATGGACATTTCTCATGTCATTACGTGGAATGTTTTAAAGAAACATCACTTGTTCTCTTACCATATTCAGAGGGTACATGCATTGCTGCCAAGGGGTTTTTTGTACCGCTGTTTCATTGGTTTCTTCAATATACAGTTGATCCCAATTTTCATATTTCAACACTGAAATAGAAGATAAAGGAAATTAACGACCTCTAACAATGTTGACCTGGGGAGTATGCTATTATAATTTCATTTATTGTGCTTTATGTAAGATTCTATGTATGAAATTTGATAAAACTAATCCTTCAGAGAGTTCTCTCATTTTTCAAATCCTTATCGAAAAATCTTTTATGCTGATAGAAAGCTGTATGTTAAGTGAAAAGTCAAGTTTGCTATGAAACCGAGGCAGATACGAAAAAAATGTTAAGATACACTTTTTGTAGAGAGTACTATTTTGTGTTGAAAAATGTTTTTAAATTTAATTTTGAATAGGACCGTACTAATTATTTTTTAAATTAATTAGTTACAAAATCCTATAATTCCGCCACTGGTTGCTTGTAGGACTTGATATGTTCTCAGATTATGGCAACTGGAAGGCTAATGATGTGTATTAAATTTGGTTACAATACCTTTGTTTATGCGGAAGATATAAATTTAAAAAAAAATGAAATTTTCAACCCCCTGAACCTCGAACACGAAGGATTTCCGAACCCATGTTCATATGACATTTTTGTGTTATTTTGTGACGTAGAATTTGCCCAAAAAGTCTGGCAGAGTATTTCATTAACTCCCTGTATATCTTGACAGCCCGTCAGTATTTCTAGGATATAACATAGCATCGAATGATTTTCTAAATTCATTGAATCAAGAAGTTCTATAACTTTTTAGGGTCCTCTCGTATCGGTGCCCAAATATCACACAAGTAAATTCCAAAACCATATGCATAGATCCGTTTTCAACCAGCTCATAAGTTAGATCTATTTCCATCCAAACCCGTTCAAGAAAATAGACAAATAGCGAAAAAGAAAATAGAAGATGATGCCTGACCTTGCCGAGGTTGGCGCCTTCGGCTCTTTTCTTGAACTCCCGAGAAACGACACCAAGCGGTCAACCGATAGCTGTATTCAATTTCGACGTCGTGCTAGTATTTTTATTTCCGTTCTATGCGTCGATAACGAGAAAGAGCCCAACAATCGACCACGCTCGTAGACGATATGACGAGGGCCGTTCGCCAATGTTTCAGCGGCTCAGTTCGCTTTTAACTGCGTGTGTGTTAACTACGTCTGTTCTTAGACCGGCACGGTTTCTCTATTCTTTTTTTCTAATTATTTTTGTGGTTAGTTTAATAGTTATTATTTATATTAACATTTCGGTTTCCTTCGTACGTGAGTGTTATTTTCAAAGTTTTGTGTTATTTGTGCTGGTATAGTTGTACTGCTAACGAATGAACGAAGTATAAGTCAAACAAGCTCTGACCAACGTGGATTATCTCTTGTAACAAGTAAGTTCGTCGATTGTTATACGCCAATTTAGATAGGGTTTTTCTTTTGTTGAAATTAAGATTATGAATTTATTTTTAAAAATTACTCTTTAATTTTTTAAATAGAATATAATTTTTTGATCAATTTATATTTTTGTGCAATATATGAGTATTCTTAGATTATTTCAAAATCGTCCAAATTAAATTGAACTACCCAATGCAGTATCCCTTGAATTTTATATTGTTTTTTCCATTTTTTTGAATGTAGGTAGAACTTTCAAACAAGAATAAGATTTTCCATATAGATAGAGAAGTGAAACGCCAGCGATGTTTAAAACAATTTTAATACATTTAATGTGGTGATAAAAAAACAGCGTTAATGCCTTAGCATCCTTTTCTTGTCCTAGTCACCACTCAGTCACAACAATTATTCAATATATTGGTCCTCAACACGAGTTCTTAAACCTTCCTGCAATTTAGGGAATATAATATAGAGTGACTTTTTTAGTGCATCCGAACTTTAAATTCAAATAAAACAACAACCAAATTAGATGCCTTAATGATTTAATTTATATGAAATAATATTCAATAGCATTAATGTATGGAAACAATTTCGGACAAATTGCCCACCGCTGCTCTTCTGACAAAGCGCATTCTGTCTGTCCAATTTCCGATCACTTTTTCAAGCAATTGGCGTCTTATGTCCGAAATTGTGCGAGTTATGTTGGCTTCCAAGGTGTCAATAATTACTGGTTTATCGGCATACACCAAAGATTTAACATCACCCCAAAGAAAATAATCTAAAGGCGTTAAATTATATGACCGTGGGGCCCAGTTAACAGGTCCGTTCTTCGAAATATTTTCTCCCCGAATTGTTCCATAATAAATCGATTCTTGTGTTGACTAGTATTGCCTGTTGCCGTCCTGTTGGAGCTATATCTCCTCCAGACGGTCCAAAGATGCCACCGACGTACAATCCACACCATACGGTGCATTTTTCTGGATACAAACCATCTATTGTTGGATCATTTGAGGGCTATTTTACCCGTGTAGCCAAAAATGAGCTTCGTCGCTGAACAAAATTTTGCGGTTAAATCCTGGGTCAACTTGCAATTGATTCTGAGCCCATTCACCGAACGTACTACGCAAACGATGGTCTTGCTTTATTTATTGGACAAGCTGGATCTTGTAAGGCACCAGATCAAGATATTTTCTTCGGAAAGCGTAGTTTTTGTCTTGTTTTTGTTTTAATATCGAGCAGTGTGAAATGCGTTTCGCACCGCAAATTTATCGGTAATTCGGCGATTACATAACTGGGTTGGGATATTATGTGCACTATAAAATTTACGAAGTGCTCTATAAGTTTGGCGCACAGAACAATAATTATGATAATACATTTCGACACTTTGTAAGCGTTGCTCTGATGTTAACCGTTCCATGATGATTTGCAACACTATACTGAATAATTTTAATACTAGAAGTACAAACTCACACTTCGTTTGACAGCGACCCGTATCGGAAGTTTGGACACACTAAAAAATCACCCATTATAATCGCTGGGCTACAGACCTGTAGAATACGGAGGCTGTTCAAATATTTCAAAACCAGTATTATAGATGATGCATTGAAACAAAACTGTTGCGATCTGGAAAATTATTCTGGTGAGTAAAAATATTTCGATTCAACAATGTTTAACTTTTTTTTAGTTTTATTGCTTCAAGAACTTTCAATATAATCGGTAACTTGAACTCAACTTTTGTCCACTGTTAGAAATATTTCTAAAATATTTTTCAGATGTGTCAAAACTCAGTAAATTTACCTGAGCGCTGTTGTGCCTGATGATTTTTTAATGAGTTTTTAACATCCTGGCATCCCATGAGCAGAAACCTTTTTAAGATCAATTTCGTGGTTCCATATTATTTGAACTATCAATACCGAAAAACACTTATTTGTACTATAAATTTTGCTGTAGTCTTTCGTTCATTCAGTACCATACCATGAATAGAATTATCAATTTCTTTGATCAGGACTGTTTTCGATGCTTTCGCATCCGGTGCATATTCACAAACTCTTCATGATATAAAATTCCTTAATAATGTCTAAATTACTTTATATAAAGAGGCTGAATTGCCTAATACATCGTCTTGTACACCATTTGTTGTGACGATAAATTATTTAGGTTGAAACACTTTACAATAGATTCAATTATTAATTTTTGAAAATACTCCTCTATATATTAAAATTAAATTTCGAATGAAACCAGAGTCTCGAATTTTGATATACAGAAAAAACATATAACATCTCCACAAAGAAGTTCTTATTTTTAGAGCGATTTTTTAAGCTATAATGTTATATTAGAGATAGGGATATATGTTGTATACAGAGATATTGTTCAGAAATGTTCACTCGAACAAGTATCTTAAAGTCAAATCATTTTTATACGCCACAGTAAGTTTTTTGTATGTATAGAAAGAAGAAAATGGTTAAATTTAGTACTACGTTAATAATACTCACGTTTGTTAATGTAAATCAAATTCGTAGTAAAAATACCATTACCAACGTCAGAACATTTTATTACATGGCTGTTTATAAACATTTTATAAGATTAAACAATTGTAAATAGTTATAATGCATATTTGTGGATTATGTTGTTAAAAAACATATTGGCCCATTTATTGATCAATAAATAGTTGTCTGTATATTTTTATTATAGAAACATGTTTATTCTTTAGTATTATCATAAAGATAGATGGGAAAAATATTTATGACTTTAAATAAATCGAAATTTTATTTTAATCGTACCTACTAGTAACAGCAGTTAAATAAAAACAAAAAACAATTTTGATATGATTTGTCAATTTGATTCAGGTCAAATTTTAATAGGCAGCCTTTTTATAATTAAAAATGATTATAACGACCAGCAATGGTCTTTTAGGTTCTAAAAGTCACACCCGTAACAAACCAAGTAGGTAAAATGATAAATATAAGGATTGTATGTTAATCTTATTTCTCTATGCAAAATAAGTTAACAATTTTGTTTATTATTTTCAACAAATAATAACACAGATATTAAAACTCTTACACTTTATCTATCCAAATTTAGTTTTGTTAGTGAAGACGACTAGAGAAGTTTTCGTGTTATTACCCAGGATGGATTTTTAGAAATAAGAACATTAGTAAAAAATCTAAAAAAGATCGAAAATGTCTACGAAAAATCGGACAAATGATGAAAAAAAGATTCAACTGTTCAAATAATTGTTAACAGATATGAAGAGACTTGTGTTTTTTAACTTAATCCCGATCAGGGAATCCAAAGAAGCTAAACCGGCATGGCATCATGAACGAGCGATCTTGAGATGTACTATTATTAATAGCTGTTATCGTACGGGACCACTGGATTGTTGTAATATCACAAAACAATACGTACCATCATAAAAAAATAACGTCTGAAGCTTAGAAAACCGCAGAAAAAATATCACCTATCAAAAAATCAACATGTCTAAAAGACTAACTTTCACCAAATCATATGTAATAACCCTCACACCTTTTGAGAACGTGTAATTTTTAGGGACGAATACAAAGTCAATGTTTTTAAAGATGACGATAACTTGAAGGTGTGGATGAATAAAATAAGAAATGAAGTGATAAATATATGAAAAATATAAAAGTAAATTGGAAATGCATAACCCACTTTCAACTATGACGTCGATGGAGTTATGCTGTGGGGATGTATGAGTTCTAACATTGAAAAACTTAAATTTATAAACGGGAATCAAGGATCAAACATTTTTCCAAACATCTTAAAAAAAAAAAATACATCCATGATCCAGATCTGTTTTCATTATGCAAC
This sequence comes from Cosmopolites sordidus, assembly GCA_031761425.1. NCBI lineage: Eukaryota > Metazoa > Arthropoda > Insecta > Coleoptera > Curculionidae > Cosmopolites > Cosmopolites sordidus. The sequence goes on along the minus strand of JARFXV010000812.1, from coordinate 14,461 downwards.
AGAACACTGATCCGAAACACCCGTCACTTAAAATCGAAGAATAGCCCAAGGCAGTTAAAACTTCCCCACACTCACAGGATTTAAACCCAACAGAACATATTTGGGGATAATTGAAAAGGCATCTGAAGTAACACCGCATAAAAAAATAAAACTCAACTGCGACAAGCCTTAGAAAAGGAGTTTTCCTTTCCTGAAGCGGATCCTAATGGCACAACAAATTAGTATTTAGTTTCTTCTGTGAAAAGAGACTCTGAAGTTATTAATATCAAAAACGTGTCTACAGACCATTAAACATATCATTAAACATAACAAAAAAATATGTTTTGTCAAATTGTTTATAAAATAAACTTCAAATCTATGTATGTTCTAATGAAAAAGTGTTAAGAAGAAAGCCATTCAAAATAAAAAACGTTATTTTAATGAAAGTTTACGTTTTATTTGTAAAAATCTGAAAATTGTAGTCACATAATGTGCACAGACTCTTTTTACTAACGGTATATATTGTATATAAGTAATAATAAATTTACATTGGCGTATAGACTACGTTGGCACTTTTTTATCTGATCTGAGTGATCACTAAAAAGTTTTTGAAATTATATCGAGTAATTTTCTTTAATGTCGCATTGGCAACAATAAAATAATATTTATCAAATAAGAGAACACATTTATTTTACGTGATTCTACTACAGAATCAATTAAATTCTATGATATAATATTTTAAGGTATTAAATGTTGTTATTAAGGTATACTCCTGCTGGTTCTGCAACATTTAAACCCCTAGAAAGGAAGCTGTTTTCTCAGAAACGCAATCACATTTGCGATTGTATCGCCATCTAAGGCCAAACTTTTCAAAGGTATCGTAACTTTTCACTTCGTGAAATATATTCAAATTCAAATCAATCGAAAATATTCAATTAAATCAATGGCCCCAATACATTAATCACCAAAGGCCTAACTTGTTTTTTCTCTTCTGAAATTGTAATTAAAAATAAAAAACTATGTCAGATGACGATTTGGACATGGAGCAAAATTGCGAATCTTTCAGTGAAGAAATATATGATGACTTGTCATATTTAATGAATGAATTTAATATATTTAATCACGGTCCTTTACACTAAATCTATTAAATTAGGTTGCTGTTTAAACGTGAAAGAAAAACAAATCAGACTATAAGAAACCTGAAAGGCTGATTTCAGCTTAAACGCTATAAGGTATTGATGCTGCACATATCTATTAACAAATCTTCGGACTAAAACGATGAATATATTCAAGAAAACATCCAATGGGCGTGTTTGCAGGATAATGCGCCCACCCACAAGTCTAAAGCTGGGTCCACACCGATAACATATTTCGTTTGTGTTGAATTTACCGGAACAATTTATTTGAATTATCTGATAGACAACATATGGTTGTGCGTGCTGTATGGCGAGAATATTTGTGAGTCAAAGCGTCTACATTGCCGCGCCCTCACATCACATATAACCATCCACCGTATTCCTAATTCAGCGTCATCTGATTATTATCTTATGGAGATTTAACAAACTCTAAAGCTGCATCCACATCAATAAAAATATGCGTTGTGCGGGCTCTATGCGTTGTATGTGGTGTGCGTGCGATCTAGGCACTCTCACACATTTAATTTTTCTCGTTGCACAGCACGCACACGAACCATCTGTTATCGGTTTTCTCGCGAATGTCAAAGGAAATTGCGGCGCACAGAATTTGTGTGTGGACGTGTTGTTGAAATTAATGTTTTAGTTTCAAAAATATACCTACGTGACGTGGCTATATTGAAATTTTTAATTTATTGAGTAACTGATTGTAGTCAAAGCATGTCCGAGCATATTATGTTGAAGAAAAAGTGTGCTGAATTCATAATAATGAACATTTTGTCCACGAAAACGGAAAAAAAATCGAAAGAAAAGGCGTTATTGGATGAAGCATTTGCACCAAAACAGAAAAGTATAAACTACAAAATAAATATAAACACTGAAAAATATAAACAACTATATTTTTGCGACTCGTTGAATAACCTACCAACACCTCAGTGTAGACACACAAACAGAGCGGAGTGTACAGCGCGCACAACACAAATATTTATCGACTGTGTGTGATAATTTTGCCGTCCTAAATATTTTCGCCACACAATAAATTTAACACAACCGTAATTTTTTATTAGTGTGGACCCAGCTTAATAAATAAATAATTAGTTATAAAATTCTTACGATAAAAATAAGATGGTAATTGATTATGAAATCGTAATTTGTAGAGAACAATAAGATTTTTTCTTAAAGAACTCGAGTTACTTTTTGATCATGCATTAAACATAAAGCACTGAATAGTGATTATGTTGAATAAAATATTTCAAAAACAGATCATTTTTTTCTAGCTTTGGCAGGTATACATATTTAAATTAAACTAAAAATATATTTACCGCGCTCAAATCCTGAACACAAAAATTAATACACTTTTTGCTTGTTCACCTTCATATTCTACATGCAAGTACTAAAAATGTATCAAAGTAAACAGTAAAGTATTCTTCGTATACTTCTAAAGTATTCGTAAGCCTAACTAGTATTCTTGTGGTTTCGTTAAAAGTACCAGGAATTTGTGCACCACGTCTTTGTTCAGGCAATTATTTGAAAAAAAAAACGCTGAGGCCGCTGTCAAACGAACTGTGAGTTCGCGCGTAAGTGTATAGATATGTGTCTCAATAGTCTGGCAATTCACCTTAGAAGGTTAGTCAAAATTTATTATTAAAATCAGTGTTATGTGCGCCAAATTTATAGAGCACTTCGTGAATTTGAACTTCGCGATGTATTCACCGAATCATCGACAAATTCCGAACGCATTTCTCGCTGCTCGATATTAGAACAAAAACAAGAAAAAAACTGTGCATTCCGAAGAAAATATCGCCGCTGTTACTGGCAGTGTTGATGACGATCCAAATTTATCAATTCGTCGCCGTTTGCAGAAAGTTGGGCTTTTGTTATTCGATTATGTGAATTATTTAAAGTAGTACTCTCGGTTATAGAATTACTGTTTAGAATGAAATGAAACTTGGCATATTGGTACATTATAATAAGGTAATGAACCAGTTACATTTTTAAAGAGCTGCAGAGAACCAGAAAAAAAAGATATTAATAAAAATATGTTTGCCTTTACCATTGATCCTTATGTGAAATCACAGATTTTCTTTTATTTCACAAAAAGTACCGTTCAGATTACAATGCAAGTGGTATCAACAGAAAGAAGAAAAAAATCGAACATTTTGATTGCTCACAAATCGAGCTTCAGAGCTTGTGATAAGAGTAATTAGCAAATAATTAAGAAAAATGTACTATGTTAATTACATTTGGCAACGTCGTTAAAGAGGTTATGACACGCGCGAAATTTAAACATACATCGAATGCCGTATATATGGAAATCAGTTTCATACACATTTTTTATTACAAAACATTCGAAGAAATTACATAACAAAATATATAGTATTATTTAAATAAACTTTAATATTGAAGATTTTTTAATTATTTTTTTTTCTTTATTTTCGAAGTAATTAAAAATTTTTCTAAAATTTTTTTGGCTTTCGTAACTTTCACAACATTATTCTCACATTTACCTAAAACTTGCACTATACCAGCATACTTATTTGTTTTATATGTACCTGCAGATACACAATATTTCAATCTGTGTAGTTCTTTCATTGCATTAGGCAAATTTTTGGAAGATTTTATTTTATTGCAAGCATCATCCCAATTCAGAAAAGAACTAAGTAAATCATTTGTTGTAGAGATCTCAGATTTTGAGTGAAACAGAGTTACTGTAAACATACTTCTATCTCTTTTGCTTTTACGTGGCGTTACCAAATATAAATACTACGGAAGTCAAATAACACAGAGCACACATTTGACACTTGTGGTATCGACAGTATTACCTTAATTCCGAATTTAAATGGTATTCATCTGGAAGAGAAGAGATGTGGTTCAAACTAGATGGCTCTAAATGTAATACAGTTAACGCAACAATCAATTTATTGAGGGAGCAATTCGATAAAAAAATTATTTCGAAGAACGGGCCGGAACGGTTAATTGGCCACCAACATCAAGTGATTTAACGTCTTTAGAATATTTTGTTTGGGGTTATGTTTGATCGTTGGTATATACCGTTAAACAAACAACTAGTGAAGCCTTGAAAAAGTAGTTGGAAATTGAATTGACAGAATTCGTTATTGTTATTTTATTTGAATTTAAAGTTCGAACGTACCAAAAAATCACCTTATATTAGTATGAAAGACATAGGTCTAAATTTTCGTGACATAGTAAAATGCATAGTGCTGAGCAATTCGCATTAGAACGACATAGAGCTATTAGTCAAGGAGTTGTGGTATAGGGTCCTATATGCTTGGGAAATAGGTCACTCGTAGTGATCGTCGATCGATCGAGAGAAAGTTTAAATGCACCCAGTTTTGTAGTCGAAATATTCATATCAATCATCAGGTCGTATCTGCAAGCTTGTCGAAATATTATTCTTCGGCAAGATAACGCCAGACCACATGCACCTCATTCAATAGTGGGTTTTTTGGCCTGAAATGCTGGCAATTTTTTCTTCCATTGCTGCTTTCAGCTGATCTAATTGTGAACAATAGAGGCCGGTGTTGATGGTTTGGTTGCGAGGAAGAAGCTCAAGCTGTATGGGTTCCTTCCAATCCCACCAAGTGCAAAACATAATTTGCTTCGAATGAAAACTATATTTCACCCTACTTAAAACATCTGGTCTTAAGTTTACCAGGTATGTAAATATGAGACCGGAATCTTTGTATAGGAAATACACGTCTATTGTTTTAAAATGATAAAAATATTTGATTCGAAGTATCTCCTTTCGCTAGCTATACATTTTTCCAACCTGTCTGACAACTTGTGGATGCCACGCCAAAAAAACTGTTGCTGTTTTGAGGCTAACAAGTCATCGAACCATTTTCGTACATTTTCATAAATGAAACGCTGCTCAGCAAGTGCGTATCCCATCGATGCAAATAGGTTATAATCGGACGGAGCCAAGTCTGGTGAGTAAGCCGCATGCGAAAGTACTTGCCAAGTAAAAACCTCAATCGTTTTCTTGACCATTTTTGCTATGTGTGATAGCCCATTATCATGAAGCAAAATCACTGTGTGTTACCTTTTTTGATATTATGGTCGTTTTTCACGCAAAGTTTGATTCAAATCAATAATTTGTTGTCGGTAGCGTTCAGTATTAATGGTTTCGCCAGGTTTTATCAGATCACACCCTTCTGATCCCACTAAACACAGAGCATTGTCTTCCATCTATAACGGTTTGGCCTTGCAGTCGATGTCGATGATTCGCCTGGTGTCACTCATGGTCTTTTACGCTTAGGATTCTCAAAATATATCCACTTTTCTGTCACAATTTGATGGGGAAATGACTTTCTTTTGTACCTGTCGAGCAGCATATCGCAAGTGGTTTGTCAGTTTTCCTGCTGTCTTTCATTTTCCCGTCTTACAGATCTTTTCCATGTCTTTCAAACTTATAGAGACAGCTTCTCATGCCACATTTAATTGATCCGCGAGTTGTTGTTTGCTGTTGAGTGTCATCCTTATCCAAATATGCTTGCAATTCGCTGTCTTCAAATTATTTCGGTGGTCTTCCTCGTTCTTCGTTTCTCACGTCAAAATTGCCACTTTTGAATTTTTTAGACCCCTGAAGTACTGTGATTTACCAAGAGAATGCACACCGTAAGCTTCAATCAGCATTCTATGCGATTCTTCAGCAGTTTTCTTCAAATAGTAGCAGAAAATCAATGCTGCCCGCAAATCGTATTTTCTAAGCACAAAATTCGACATGTTCAACGCTATTACAAACTATATTGTTGATTGAAATTTGTATTGCTGTGAGTTGAAAATCTCTGTCAGATGTCACCAAGGAAATTGTGCCAATGACGGTAACTACATTGACATCTGGTGCCATCTATGGGCAAATTCCGGTTTCATGTTTACAGATCTGGTAAGTTCCTAGTTATGGAGTTCTAAGTTATTAACTTAGTTTCACTAAGTTCGTAACGGACCCACACAAAATTATTTCTATTCTAATTTTTAAATTATTTCTATAATAATATAATTTACACTTTATGTATAATTACATATATGTCTTGTAATCTGCCCTGATCTATATAAAATACAATCTTTGCATCAAATACGACTTTGATGCAGACAAATATAATATAGAAGAAATGTCTAAACAATCTTAATAACGCAAGTGCCCAAGCATATACAAATTATATATAAAGTATGACGATATCTAATATATAACATAACTCGTATAAAATAAAAGTAGTTGCACGTTATTAAGTACGTGACCAACATTTTGACTGCCCATTTACCAGTGATTAAACGTCAAAACCTTAGTTTAGCGAATCATTTATTATTATATTTAAACTTTTAAATAAATTAAATTTTTTATAAAAAAAATATTATTTAATTTAAAGTTTAATAGCAAATAAAACAATTAACTCTAAATCAAATGCAAATTACTAACTAAAAAAATTATAATAAAACTAAAACTAAATAATATAAAATACTAAAATAATAATAATAAAACTAAAACGAACTAAAAAAATTATAATAAATGTTAAAAGTTTTGCAAGTGTCGTCGATTTAGTACCTCTAGATAGTCAGCACATGTAAAATGCTTCGTTTAAAAACCATGGACAACATCTTTTAATATTTGAATAGTTATTAAAATAAAAAGATTATGTAATTGCCAATGACATTTATTGATATATAATATGCAAGTACAAAACAGAAAAAACAATTAAATATCTGCATGCACTTATATTTTCATTAATCAGAATCAGAAAAGTACTGGTTGGAATCACTGCTAGCATCTGCAGATTTTATACTTAACGGAAGAACTTCTTTTTGATCTAATATATGCTCTCTGTCATACCATTTCATTATTTCATTTTCCGTATGCTTGATCGTATTCCATATCTCAAGAGTAACAGTGTGAAGTGCCTCACGCCTCATGTTTATACAGTCTTATTGTGTATTACCATCTCTACTCATGTGTTTATTATAGTATTTGTTTACAGTTCCCCATATAAGTTCATTTTGGTTGAAAATGCAGTGGTATGGGGAATATGTAAAACTTTGTGCTCATAATGTTCTGCTAAGTTGTCTTAGGGCAACATTGGGAAATTCCACAAGCCCTCGTCTTGGATCATCTATTTTCCATTTAAAACCTGCTTCTTTCAATATGTTACCCAATAACATACGGCATCCATCAGACAGTTGTTTTTCTTTTAATGGCTCAAGTAAGGAATTCATGCAGAAGTTACATTCTGTACTGAAAATGAAAATGAAACTGCGAGTATCTACGTATAAACTACATATGGGATTAAGGACAGTCTTTTTTTGCAATTATTAGGTTAACGTATACTTACTGTGTTCATACATGATGAAAATGGTGTCAAGAATGGAACTTTTATCCAAAGATGCAGTATTGGTAACCCTTTTAGTAGAACTACTCTTTCTAGGCGATTTTAATAATTCATTGTTGTTCACCTTTTGTGAAATAGTACTAACAGTGGACATACTCAACCTTAAGACTGCTGCAACATTAAAAAAATATTCTAGTTTCTATAATATACTGTATGAGTTAATCTAAACATATCCAATTATTAGCAATTGACTTAACATACCTCTCTAACAGCCTCAAAGGGTAACAATGGACCATTATTGTGTCATTCTTGTTCAAAATAGTGTATCAGAGATGCTACTAACTCTGCAACGACTATTTAACTGATTTGGCATTTCGCAGACGCGACTCTGACAATTATAACACTGTGGTGGTTCTTAAAAAAACTATTTTCGATAGTAAGGAAAAATTCAAAGTAAACAATACAGTATATATTGTATTATCTATATATGGGATAACCTTCAAACGTGTCAACAAGAAAAATGTGAAACTCCACAACGTTGTATATGCTGCCAATCGAATACAGCCGATAAATTTGAAATTTATTGAATACATTCAATTTAATTATTTTATTATTTAATTTATGTAGTGGTATTTCTGCTGTTCTTTAATAGCATCATCGATGACATGCAACTGATTTTATTTTGTACAAGCTATATTTGAATATAAATTAGATTCCTAATAAAAATGCGATCTATTTCGCATAATAGTAAATATGCAACTTTTTTTCCAGATTTTATATCGATTATTGACTAAAATATAGGATTGACTAGAAAGTAGCCATTTTATCATAACATCGAAAATGGCTTTTATGCAATAAAATACACGTTATTCACTAATGTATTGACTTTTCATTTGATATTAATTTTAAAAAATTGCAAAATATTTTGAAATAAAAATACAATGTTTTTGGACTTGATCTTCATCAGACTTTAGTCTGAGGTAACGGTTTTACCTAACAAGAAGTTTGGAATGAACAAAATTAATTACAGAATCATAACTCTACACTTCATATTTTTCTATGCAAATCTACAACTCGTTTTGCGTTTGCAAAAACAAAGGTGTATTTTGACGAAAATACTCATTTGACAATTGAAACATTAATTGGAACGGAATAAGGAAATTTCTTCCGTGCACCACGAAAAATTTGCCCATTCTTCAGTAGCTATTTCCTCAGTCGCAGTCGCCGATGTATATGGTATGTTCGTACCCTTGATCATTCCTGCAAAGTCATTTTAATGAATAAAGTTTTAAAATACTAAAGTCTCAATAAAACGATTATTATCTATGACTGTTAATAATAAGCAAGATCTTTTTTTTGTTTAAAAAGGTGCTGATGCCTTCTAATGACAAAATAAAGGCATTCTCAAATATTTTATGAATTCCGTTCTCTTTTAACGACACATTAGATTTACCGAAAAGTAACGTCGTTTCTTTTTTGTAAAGTAAATCAGTAATATTTTCTTATCTAGTATGGAGATTTTCGTATCCGAATCTGCAAAACGAAAGTAGGTTTTGATTATAAAAATTATTTTTAACCTCTTCGACATTTTGAAACTTTTCTCCACTTAAAAGGGGCTACTAACACCTGAATAAAGGGTAAATCGAAGATGCAATATCGGTAATCAGGTCGATGTGGCAACATACCCCATCGCAATTCTACGAGGGGTATAAATAAGTAATGGGACTAGTGACGTAGCGTTCGATCTGGCGACACTGTTGGGGTGGGAAATATCTGATACGTTTTCAGTACGAGTTTGAACTTCCCAGATTTACTTGGTGATCCCTAGAAAGTATTTTTGTGAACCGGATTTTTTTCTAGGGCATTGAAAACGAGTGATTCGACAATTTCGAGCAACGGTACGCTAGCAAGTTATATTTAAGACTTGGGCCAATATTCATGATTAACTATATATCTATACCTCTTATATAAAAAATAGATTCTGCATTTTAATAAAAACTACAGTAAATCCAAATATAATACAAAATACAAAAACTTTTTATAATTGATTAATTTGTCCGCTACTTTGTGATAGTTAATTTGTGACTATAGTTTCATAAACAATGTTACATTATCAAACATGACTTTAAAAGAAAAAACAATAAAGGCATGTTTGATAATGTACCCATTTTTTACGAAACTATAGTCACAAACTATAGAGAGAAAAAATCAGTAAGATAACAAAGTAAAAGAAAATGTTTCATTCAATTTATAGGTTTTATGATTCGTGAAAGTCTCTTTTCAAAATTTTCTTGATGCCAGAATATTTATAGGTTATTGGAACGATAATCGAAAAACATTACCAAACCTATTCGTAAATTAGCATATTAAATAACTAAAGATTTTTATTCGATAAAAAGCTATCTAAAAATGACAACGAAAGCACATTTATTTATATTTGCTAGTCAAAAGCCACACAACATATAAAATATTTTAGAATATTTTAGGGTTGTTTTATCTAACGTTCCCTCAAATTTAAAAACAACAAGGCATATTTATTTCTTCAAAATTTTTATTTCGCCTTTGAATTTTCTTTTGATTAATTTTTAAAAATTATGTCAGTTAAATGTAAAGTATTTTTTACTTTTACTTTTTGCTAACCATGTTAGCATTATCAGGACATGAAAATGACATTGAAAATAGTAAAAAATCATTTCAATAAACTGTTGATAATAATTATTTTTTAAGCGCTATTAAAAGAAACTGATGGGAGGCTTATACTAAATTTTATAATAGTGGCAATAACGAAACATCTAAACGTCAGATTGAATGAACTCCTCCTGATGATGCAAAGATGGTTAGCGAAACGCGCGTCGAGAAGTCAATGTCTAACAGAAAACGAAGATATTTTAACTGGACTGTTTGTCGATTTACATGAGGTTATATTATTTCCTACATAAATTAACATGTTAAGTAATTCTTCAGATTTTCATTCAATAAACAGCTTTCTAAAAATTCCTAAATATATTGAAATACATAATGTTTAAGTTTTTAACGTAGAGGAGAATAAAATAAAACATTCAAACTTTTATGTCAGAAAGATAATCGCAATTATTTGGATTAAGATAAAAATGCGATTAGCCTTTCGTTATTAACATTAACAATAAATACATACAATTTTAGTACTAAATAAGAAATATCTTTTTTATTATTCAGCAAAATGTGTGTGACAATTATTGAATCATCAGACTTTGAACTATTTTTTTTGTGTTATTATTTGTTTTTTTTATGAAAATATTTTGATTTATTTATATGCTATTTATATTGTCCCTTTTATATTAGTTTTTTGTTAAAGTACGCCAAAATCAAGACCTAGTTATTTTAAGATTTTAAATAACTTCAGCATTTCTAAAGGTATTTCATATTTTATGTTTTATTCTGAGTTTTATTTTCTATTATTACTTCTGTTGCGTCATATTTGCTGTTTTTAAGTTAATTAAAATTGATGTATATTTTTCAATTAAACTAACGGTACTGATTAATTAACAAAATGATAGCATGTTTTATTTTATGTAAATTTATTGAATGTATTAGTACCTTTTACTCTTCGAGGAGAATAAAACGTCATTTCTAGAGCATTAGAAATACGTGGCTTATATTATGATGGTGGTAACATAATACCATCTTACACTGATAATTATATATATATATATATATATATATATATATATATATATATATATATATATATATATATATATATATGTATATATATATATATATATATATATATATATATATATATATATATATATATATATATATATATATGTATATATATATATATATATATATATATATATATATATATATATATATATATATATATATATATATATATATATATATATATATATATATATATAATAGCAATTGTCTTAACTTTACTCCACAGTATATTGATATTCTGACTTTCTTTGTTTCTGAATTTTATTTTGTATTCAAACGCTACTGTTGTTATACTTATATACGTATTTGGTTTTCTTAGAGCATGTCCCAAACAATTCCTTTTTTTTTCGTTATTGCCACTTTTGTCTGATATTGATTTCAAACAGTTTCTGATAAATACGAAGATTATTCGACAAGTTTACACAGATATATTTATCAAGTAAGATTCGTTAAATGGCGTGCTTTGAAGTTTCAAACTGGTCGTTCTGTTACTTAGTTGTAGTGAGCGAGTAAAACAAACAAGTTTTAACATTTTCTTAAAAATAGATAAAATTAAAGTTCGAACTGTCATAAAGCGCTTTGTTTTTGAGGGTTTTAACCCCAACTGGCATACCAACGGAATTATATTCCACTTTAAAGTCTTCTTCCCCTTTATTTTCGTCGTAATAAATGGACTGTTAAATTTTAACATACTTATACAGGGCATACATAAAGAAGGCGCGGCGCAAGAAGTGGGACAAAATTCAAATTGAATTTCCCGCTGTTCTATACTACTTGTAGAGGTTGCAATTGGCGTCCAAATAGCTTGACGCATGTACTAAACAGTCATAGCCTCGAAACAATCGCAATGTTGAAACCACGTGCGGAGTATACCTGAAGAGCCGCGATTCGAAAGTGTTCGTGCTGGACGCTCTGCAACAGTTAAGTCCAACAAAAGTTGTGTAACGGTGTGAGTGAAAAAACTCTGCGTTCGAATCGTCAAGGAGGACCTCCACTACAAGTATTAGACAATTAACGTGAGACAGATGCTTTTCGAAGCTGTTAGGACAAAGAGTTGAACGCTGCAATCTGCTTTTGAGTTCCTAAAGAAACAATGCTGCCGGACCCCTAAGGTTTTTTTTTAAATGTATACTGTCGATGCGAAAATCAATCGAAGGAATTGTTTCCAGAACAAAGTTTCCGGCGAATGTTCACGTGCTAAGTGTGGTGACCAGCGAGAGTGATGCCACCGCATTTCTCACAAAAGAAGACCGTCACAAAAGAAGTTTATTTACGTGTTCTGACAACTGTAATGAAACCGTAGATGGAAATTTTGCCGTCTCGAAAGCCGTATGTTTTCCAGCAAGACGCCCGCCCACACAAGTCATTTGGTTCAAAAGTGGTTTTGGAACAACGTCGACATGTTTTGATCCAAAGAATTGTGGCCTCTCAATAGTCCAGATTTAAAGATTTAAATCCTTTATACTTCTGCATATGGAGTGTGGTTGAAAGGGTCACCAACAAGTCCAGACATCCAAACGTCGCATCATTAAGAGCCATTATAGAAGCGGCATTCGCCGATATGGACCGTGACGCATTAAAACGAGCCTGGGGACGCTTCAGACTGAGAATGGAGGCAGACATTCAAGCAGGGGAGAATATATTGAGTAAATGTATTCTTGATGACCTTAGAAACCATTTATTAAAAAAAATAAAGTTTTCCGTTATTAGAATAAAAATTATGTTTGAAAATAATGTTTAATTTGTCCAGATTTTGGCGCCGCACCCTGTATTGAAGATAATGGATGCTTGGGATGCCCAAAAATCGTAACGACTGACAAAGTAATCACAAAATGTACTAAATAATCACTTTCTATACCTTAATGTGGATTATCTTGCAAAACGCAGGACCATCACCGTGGAGTATTAGACTTTACTATCGGACTAACTGGAGGGTGTTATTCAGGCGAAACGTTCACTTCTGGCCAAACAGAATGTGATGTACTTTTCATATATTTCCTAAATAATGGTGTGTATTGTATACATAATCACCTCAGTGAACCAGAAATAAGAAAAACAATTCAATTCATTATTTTATATATTAAAGGCATTAAACAATTTCCACTTTCATCTTAGTTGTTCACGGCGAAATATTGAATTGATTCGTCAAAATGTAGCATTTGTCTGTAGCATGTAGCAAGACATTTATCTGAAGACCTACAAACTGAAATCCTGACATTCTTCTTCACGTGCCTATCCACCATTATTGCATGTTGACCACCACATTTCTAAATTTTTCCTTCTCTCTTGCAGTATTTACAAGTTCTTCTATTGATCTTAATCTGGCACTTTGTCTGATGTTTTCTGCTCATAACAGTTGCTTTGTCATTCTTGTCCATACTCCCGATTCCTATTATCCCGCCGATGTTCCCTTCTAGTATTAATTGACTCACTTGTACAATACTTTTCGTTTCTGAGGATATTGCCAAGATGAGCAGTTGTTCTTCACTTAGTCGATGTGAACAGTGCCCGATCTTTGTGCATTCTTCGAATTCGAAATATTTTTTCTTTGGTTACGCTACCCGTCCAGGAAACTTTCAATTGTTTTATATAGGTTCACATTTTAAATGATTCGATTTTGTTGATTGAACTATTTTTAGATGATGATGATGATGCTTCTAGTCCGTGGAGCAATACCGATCATGCGAAGCATTTTGTGTAATGCATGCAAAGTGTCAATCGTATATCTTTATTTCTTAGGATTCTCTCGGACATATGGTATAGTTGACATCCTAAATACTTGTAGTAGTATTAATATTTTTGCTAACGGACATGAATGTTGTCTTTCGTCCGTTCATGTATAAATTGTATCTTTAGCTGCATTTACTTAGCTAGTGCATATTTCAGGTATCTCTTCAATATTATCCACAATTAGCACGTATATGATATTCGATATACATATGTTTTATGCCCATCTCTTATTCTTGTTCTTCAAAGACCTCGTTGAATATTGACTTTGATTAAATATTATATGAAGAAACAAAAAAGAAACCGCCTGAGCGACGTTAAATTTTTGAGAAATTCCTTGAAGGAAAACCAACTGGATTATAAAACAAAATTCGCATTGACGATGGGACGTAGTTTTACTTAAACGAATACATAAAAAAAATCCAAACACGAGATGTGTACAGTAATAGAGAGTTTTTTCATTTTTAAATCGATTGAAATTACAATTCTACATGGTCTTTTTCAAAGTAGTTATCTTGGGAAGCAACACAGCGCCGGAGACGGTTTGTTTACTCTTCAAAGTAATCCTGGAAC
>JARFXV010000811.1:1612500-1624199 GCA_031761425.1 Cosmopolites sordidus | reverse complement strand
ATATACATATACATATATACATATATATATATATATATATATATATATATATATATATATATATATATATATATATATATATATATATATATATATATATACATATATACATATACATATATACATATATATATATATATATATATATATATATATATATATATATATAATATATATATATATATATATATATATATATATATATACATATATACATATACATATATACATATATATATATATATATATATATATATATATATATATATATATATATATATATATATATATATATATATATATATATATATCACCTCCGCTCTGTTCCAGCACCATCTACAGCCAAAGAAATAGCGAATATTGAGAACTACAAGGTCCGAACAATCAGAGAAGCCCTTGAAATAGAAGAAAGGGGTGAGCTAAATACATGAAACGACGCTCGCAACATTCCAAATATATGGAAATCCCTTCTGAAAAAAAGAAGAAACGCGGCAACGTGGCGGCCAGGAAGAAAAATCATTAAACGGACGCCCGACAGCGTTGTCGAGCGCCGCGAATAGTCCCGAACTACCCCGATACAATCTGCGCAATCGCTGGCCAGCTATAAGACCGAGCGTAACGACCCGTGCATGTCAGTTGGACTCTTCAGTCGAAGCGGACAACACTTGAAAATGCCAAATAAGATTTTGGCGAAACGTCGTGACCCTTCACAGAATCAACGGATCGACGCCCGGAATGATTTAGAAACATCATCTACCATCCGTGAAAATATTAGATGTAACATATATGTATATTAAAAAGCTAAGGAAGTTCACCCGTGCTCGTATGTCGTGTTTTGCCATTTCTTCATCCGCCATACAAGACGCCAGCAAGCGTCTCCCAAGACCGGTATCTGGCCTTAAGAAGCCATCAGTTGGGCTCAAGCTGGACACCTGAAGAGCGAATGAAGGAACGACTAAAGCCATGCCCATTTAAATTGGCCATGTCGAGTGGAGGCTGCAATCACATGCAGCTACGCCATCTTGCAGTAAACGGTCGCAGCAGTCAGACTGTGCGAACCGTTCGTGACCCATCTAACCTCGAGTAAGTACCGGGTATGATCGAAACATTGTGAACTGGGCCCGTGGAGAAAAGTATTAAAAACCTCACCCATGCTCCGCGTCACGGGAAACAATTTCATTTAATAATATTGTAAAATAATTATTCTAATGAGTATAATAGTGATAAGTAACACCTTAGGTAAAACATACAGCAATTCAGCATTAGATTAAAAAAATCCTATTCTTCAGTTTCTTGACCGAAAAGACAAAATAATTAATTAATTTGTTCGATCTAGCTCTCTATGTCTATAATCTGCTAGCGATCTATCAAAACAGAACTTAAAAATAATTTTAAGACTTGCTAATCCTTATAAACGATATATTCGTGCAGGTTATTTCTTATAAATGAGTTTAACGACATGCATTAATACGCAATTTTCGCTTCCTAAAAGTTCCCACAGATGGGATTTTGTTTATAAAACTTGATCATATACAATAATAAAAAGAGATCTTGGCAACGGTTTGACCGCGATGAATAAAATTGTGCCAAATTTTTTCTTTATTAAAAATGTTGGTCATATCTTGTTAAATCGGTGTACCAACAATTTCTCGAGACTTCTTTTTTATATCAAGTATATCCAGATTAGATATTAAAAATAATTGTGAAATTGTTGGCATGCAAATTTTAAATTAAAATCTTTTTAATATCATAAACTTCACTGACATTTACGAGTGAAATTCTTTTTGTTGAATTTATATTCAAACACAACATTCAACTTTATTTTCTAATAAAAATCAATATAAAAGAAAAATGAAAACATCAATTTATTAACTGGAATTTATTAACTGGAACTCCGACAATATTTCATAGTATTTCAAGAATTGGCGATTGTTGCAGGATAATATATCTTCACATCGTTCGTTCAATTTTACACCGATTTTTTGATCTTTTTTTTTGCTTTAGCATTACCCCCGTAATTATTTTCTTTTTCCACTATTTTCTTTTTCCAAATTGCATTTACAATAATTGAAGACATTCAACGGTCAAAGTCGAGCAATTCCACCACAATTATTTCGGCTCAGGAAGAGTATCTTAAATAAATTAAATTATTTTTGTAAAGATGTCTTAACTATTTAACTGAAGTAGCCGATACTTGATGGAAATTCATTTTAAATAAACAAACTCAGATTCATATCTAAATTCCCACACAAGTTTTAAATATAGAAATTCAGATAAAAATCTTATAAAGTTATTTTGTTTTTAAAGACATTCCTGTTATCTGTGAGATAGATAATATTATGTATTGGCATTACTACATACATAATTTTAAGTACCTGTGATATTTCGTTCAAGGTTTATTAATTTTAATCTGTAGTAGTGTTTGCACTTACTCAAAAATATATATTCTGGATTCAACAATAGATCTTTCGTTTTATTTTAACTTATTGTATTAATATTTTATAATTATTTTTACTCATCTAGACAAATGCGATTTTGCGAGCAATTTAAAAAATCTATTTGCATAATCTACAGAAACGAAGCACCACGTAGAACGTTTTTTACACTCACTGTAGAAATTATTCAAAATAGGGCAAGGTCAACACTAAGAGATCTCGGAGAGAAGGTGAGCGAGCAAGGAAAGGAAACCCTCGCAAAGCTAACAAATAATCCTTAATTAGAAATTGTCTTAGCAAATAGTGGTTCGATTTTTAAAATTGTAAATACCTCTTATTTCCAACTTCATCATGTTAGGTTCGTAAAACATCTGAGCCTCGAATACGTAAAAAACGAGCTAGGTATCTTATAACATTCTTATCAACTATAAAAGTTATTACATCCAGAAAATTCCGCAACAAGGGCAATAAGTGAAAATTAAAGGGTGTCAGATCAGTTGAGTAAGGAGGTGTGAGCAGTAAGTGAAACACAGCAGCCAAAATTTAATAATTTCTTTTGGAAAATTATTGATTTATGAGATCTGATAATGACGCACTGAAAACGGAAAGGAAAACACACTTTGTGCATTTGCTTAGCCCAATTATGTTTACTGAGAACAAAATACTATTAAATCAATCATCCTAACTGCATCCTAATTTACATTGTTCGTTGATTTGTACCAATGATAATTTCCACGTTATGCTAGCGCAAACAATATATGTTTCATATCTTGGATTTGCCCACTGCCCACTTCAAAGATGGGTTGTTTCCTTTAATTCATACAATTTTTGTGGCACCCGCACATCAGCCAAGAGAAGTATCGCATCAAGTAGTTTGCTACGCTTATCTGAGTTATATAGGGTCTATTAAAAATTTGTCTTTATATTTCGAAATTAGATAGTAAATAAAAACTGAACAAAAAGTACAGTACAGTGCTGAACAGTGAGCAGTTCGTTCAGCTGTAGTATAAAAACTATAATCCTATGTCAAATACGCTGAATCGTTAGTAATGAGGCAGATTTCATAAAATACCTTACGAAGGTAGAGTGAAAGTCAGATACTTTTTCGATAGATGGCGGTGCGTTCGCACCCGCATTTCATGTGTTAATTAAACATTACTTTTTGCGCGGAAAAAACATGGCGCAAATCTAATAAAAGTTGAAAAAGTATTATGGGGACTTGCTCCTTCACATTTCATGCTTCATAAGTAGTTGGCTGAGTTGTGATGTATTCAAACCAGCACAAGAAATGCTCCGCCCTCAGGATGCCCCATTGGAGTCAATATTGAAGAAATGGAGTAACAAAATCCATGGTATTGTGTTGGCAGATCGCAAAATAAATATTATATAGATTGTAGAGATGATAAACATCTCGAACAAATGCTTACAGCACATCCTACACAATAACCGGAATCGACTGACCACTTCACAGTGGTATTTAGACATGTATAAGCGCAATCCGAATAATATTCTTGAGTGTTGATGAATCTTGGATTCATCACTACACGCCAAAAGTGAAGTAACCGTCAAAATATGGGGTTTTACTCGGTAAACGTGCCTTGAAGGGGACGAATACGTTATAATTGACCCAAAAGGTATATGACCACTATTTTCTGGATTTACAAGGCATTATCGCCATCGCCTATTCGGAATTGGTCAAATTTTGTTGACCAATAATGGTTTGAGTTGATACAAAACGCCTTAGCGAAGAAAGAAGAATTGTGTCACCACGACAATCGGACAATATGACAATATCTGACCATTCATCCGCCATTGTAACAACAAAATGCGTTACAACAGAATTAGCTTCCTCCGACTTCTTTTTCTTTCCAAACATGAATAAATTCGTGACAATTCAACATTAATAGAGACATCATCGCCAAAATAGAGGATTATTCTGAGAGAGTCCGATAACTCGTCAATAAAAAAATTATAAAATTATTCGAGTATCAAGCTAAAAGAAAAGCACGTTGAAAAATAAATTAGTTTCAAAAAAACAATTTTTCACTGAAAACATATTTAACTTTTCATTCTACGCTCCTATATTCGGTGGAGAACATTCTGTAGAGCTGATCGAACTACAAATATATTCTCGAAAAATATCAGTGCTTGGTGCAGTTTATGCACCAAGCGGTTATTTGAATGATATAATGTCCAAAACTAAATTTTCTGAATTGAATATTTTACAGCAATCATCAAAACCGTTAAGAAAATAGTTGTAGAAGAAAATAGTTGCAGATATGGACAAATTTCCTTCAACAACACTTGAAGTAATCTCGGTTGGCTGATTGGAGTTAAGAAACATCACAAAAGACACCCATATACCCGCCATATTTTTTAGAAGGTACATTTAATAAATATAACAATCAACGTTACACACGCAGAAAGGTTACGTAAAGCTGCGCAGTAGATTTGCCCAATAGAGCAGAAAAAAAACAAGGACAAATCGAAGTGAACATACACCACAATAAACCTCACGAACTTATTTTCCAACTCAATATATGTTATGAATAAGAACTCTTTAAGTGTTTCTTTTGTAAAACTAGATTGCTTTCTCGTCTATCTTTGTGTTTAAATAAATAAGTAAGCTTACTCATTTTCCGAATGGAAAAAACTCTCCCTTCTAATGGAATAAAAAGTTTTATTGAACTCATCGATTTTAGAAAAATAAACTAATGACCACCTAATGATACTCACAGTATAAATATTATGTTTACAAATGAACGATCTGAAAACCTTTCTAATACCTAGTTTTAACGATTGCCTTCATGCGCCATTGTAATGGTGTTAAATTTTATTTATTGTGGATTATTGAATCTATTATAAATACCATATATATATATATATATATATATATATATATATATATATATATATATATATATATATATATATATATATATATATATATATATATACATTACACTAAGTGTTTAAGAGCAGACTCCCACTTTACCTGAAAAGAAAAGTCTTCGATCAGTGCGTTCTACCCGTTATGACATACGGAAGTGAAACCTGGACACTCACATCGCAATCAATTCAAAAACTTCGGGTGGCACAGAAGGGAATGGAAAGATGTATGCTTATATCTGATGAACGGTTGTGTGTGTCAAATTCAACGCTATCAACCAACTATTAGAATGCGCAAAATCCTAAATTCTGTGGACATTTTTATTACTTCTTGCAGTTGAAGGCCTTCCGCTGCGAGATTCATCTTCAAATTCAATTCAAATCAAATCAACTGAATTTCGGCTTTCTGATAAAGCCTTAATCAGGTGATCGAGTCAATTCACCAAAGTTTCAAATAATACATAGTCGTTTTCATTCGCGCTTAGCAGAGAGTCACTTGTTCCTGATGGGTATCAGATGAAGCATAAATAGTCCAATGCTATAGTATCATTAGTACATGTTTAAATATATTCTATATATCAATGCTGCCAACCTTAAAAACTTATAGGAGTTATAGTTGTATGTCATGGAGTTCGCTATATTTAATTTGCTTTTATTATTCCTAAATTAGAATATTAAGTTAAAGTTCATTTTAGTTTTAATCTTAATAAAAGGAAAATAAAGTTTCTACAAAGATACTATCATTATTTTGTTATTGGAACAACCACAATCACAAGACATTTTTTCTAGTTGAAATTAACTTTAATTTATTTAGTTATTTACTTTAGGTGATGTTTTGTTCTTATTTGTAATATAATTCATGGGATATGACAAATTTTAAGCACGAATAGTTATTTATTACTAGAGTTGATAACTTTAGCTTCGCGTGCTAAACCAGAGCAATTTTATTTTTATTAACAGACGAATTGGTAATGTTTTGTTTTTGCCAAAAAATAATGTTAATAAAATTTTATAAAACGGCACATATATAAAGAGTTGCTCAATAAGAGTGTCAAAATTTTAAAATAAGGCACATTGAAAACTTCAAGTGATAATTCCTGTAATTTCTATTTTATATTGAAGAATAAATATGGCATTATGTTTGGAAAATAATGTCGTTCAAATGTTAGCTTCATTTGGTGGAATGAATTCTGGAGACCCAATTTTCAATTACTCCTTCATGCATATCACGTGGTATATTTTCAATGGTGGCCTCAATATTTTGTTTAAGGTCAAAAATGGTTCAAGTTTTATTTCTGTAAACCAGGAATTTATCATACGAGTGTGAATCAAATATATACCGGAATTGTTTTATACATATTTATTATTTATAAAATAATACAACAAAACTATTGATCATTTTTGACATCTACACATTTTTCCCAGCGGTTAGGAAACTTGTGAATTCCTTGCTCGTAGAAACTTTGAGTTTTGATAATCAGCCCATTGCGCACGAAGTCCTCAACATCTTGTCGAATCGTGCCTCTCGAAGTACATCTTTCACGGGCGCAAACGACAAATAATCGCAGAGTGATAAATCTGGGCTGTATGGAGGTGTTCAAGGGTTTCCCAATGCATATTCCCCAGTTTTTTCTTCGTCAGAAGCGCTGTGTGCGGCCTGGCGTTGTCATGGAGAAGGAGGACTTCTCTGATGGGGCCATCGCGTCTTTTGCACCTGTAAGCGGACATTTTGCCTCCAACAGTTGGCAGTAGCAAGCAGCCTTAACCGTATGTCGATCTCCACTCCAGAATCAAATTAGCGAGTAAAGAATGGCGAACGAAAAACGAAACCTGCACTGTAAAGGCCAAAACCCATCTCTCAGCCGGTAAGGTCCTCGCGACGCTTTCTTTCGAGTGGAAGGGAATTTTGCTGATTTATTTTCTACATGATCGACATACGGTTAAGGCTGCTTGCTACTGCCAACTGTTGGAGGCAAAATGTCCGCTTATAGGAGCAAAAGACGCGATGGCCCCATCAAAGATGTCCTCCTTCTCCATGAAAACGCCAGGCCGCACAAAGCGGTTCTGACAAAGAAAAAACTGGAGAATATGCATTGGGAAACCCTTGAACACCTCCATACAGCCCAGATTTATCACTCTGCGATTATTTGTCGTTTGCGCCCGTGAAAGATGTACTTCGAGAGGCACGATTCGACAAGATGTTTAGGACTTCGTGCGCAATGGGCTGATCAAAACTCAAAGTTTCTACGAGCAAGGAATTCACAAGTTTCCCAACCGCTAGGAAAAATGTGTAGATGTCAAAAATGATCAATAGTTTGGTTGTATTATTTTATAAATAATAAATATGTATTAAACAATTCCGGTATATATTTGATTCACACTCGTATGATAAATTCCTGGTTTACAGGAATAAAACTCGAACCATTTTTGACCTTAAACAAAATATTGAGGCCACCATTGAAAATATACCACGTGATATGCATGAAGGAGTAATTGAAAATTGGGTCTCCAGAATTCATTTCACCAAATGAAGCTAACATTTGAACAACATTATTTTCCAAACATAATGCCATATTTATTCTTCAATATAAAATAGAAATTACAGGAATTATCACTTGAAGTTTTCAATGTGCCTTATTTTAAAATTTTGACACTCTTATTGAGCAACTCTTTATATATGTGCCGTTTTATAAAATTTTATTAACATTATTTTTTGGCAAAAACAAAACATTACCAATTCGTCTGTTAATAAAAATAAAATTGCTCTGGTTTAGCACGCGAAGCTAAAGTTATCAACTCTAGTAATAAATAACTATTCGTGCTTAAAATTTGTCATATCCCATGAATTATATTACAAATAAGAACAAAACATCACCTAAATTAAATAACTAAATAAATTAAAGTTCATTTCAACTAGAAAAAATGTCTTGTGATTGTGGTTGTTCCAATAACAAAATAATGATAGTATCTTTGTAGAAACTTTATTTTCCTTTTATTAAGATTAAAACTAAAATGAACTTTAACTTAAATATTCTAATTTTGGAATAATAAAAGCAAATTAAATATAGCGAACTCCATGACATACAACTATAACTCCTATAAGTTTTTAAGGTTGGCAGCATTGATATATAGAATATATTTAAACATGTACTAATGATACTATAGCATTGGACTATTTATGCTTCATCTGATACCCATCAGAAATAAGTGACTCTCTGCTAAGCGCGAATGAAAACGACTATGTATTATTTGAAACTTTGGTGAATTGACTCGATCACCTGATTAAAGCTTTATCAGAAAGGCGAAATTCAGTTGATTTGATTTTAATTGAATTTGAAGATGAATCTCGCAGCGGAAGGCCTTCAACTGCAAGAAGTGATAAAAATGTCCACAGAATTTAGGATCTTGCGCATTCTAATAGTTGGTTGATAGCGTTGAATTTGACACACACAACCGTTCATCAGATTTTGACCAATGAATTGAGGATGAAGAAAATCACCTGAAAAACCTGGGCCTTTGACAAAACACTATTTCCATAGAACTGTTAAAGTTTTTCAAAAATTTTCGTCGCACTGCGCCCAAGTCTGAAACAAAACTTAATATCGCACCGTCGCTTGAAGTTGTTATCGTTCATTTTCAGAACTTATAAGAAAAATCAGGCTCACGAAAAGAATTGTAATTGTCTCTCGGCATAAAATCCACTAACAAAATCCCTTTCCTGTCGCAAAAGACAGTTGATGATCTTGATCTTTTGTGCTGAAATTGTCAGTTTGGCTTTTGCTCTGGTTGGCAACGATGTGTGTCGCATTCCATTCACTGCTGCTTGGACTCAGGAGTCATGTGAGACACCCAAGTCTCATCTCCTGTGACGATGTGGTCTAACAATTCATCTCCTTCCTGATTGTATAGAGTCAAAAACGATCAAGCACAGCTCAATCTCTTTGTTTTGTGATCATTAGAAAGCAGTCTTGGAATCCACCGAGAACACAATTTTCGATAATTCAGTTTCTTCAAAACAATAGTATAAAACTGACATTGAAACCTGTGGAAATTCACTTGATAACTTTGAAATCGTAAATCGTCGGTTCTCTCGAATTGTGTAGTCCCCTTCACGAAACAAATCTTCAGAAATCAGAGAAGGTCGGCCAGAGCGTGGCTCATCATGGACATTAACCCGTCCATCCTTGAACATTCTCACCCACTTTCGAACTTTACTGTCACTCAAAGTATTATCACCGTAAACCTCATAAATCTGATGGTAAATTTCCGCTGCTGCCAAGTTTCTTGCACTCAGGAATCGAATTACAGATCCTATCTAAGAGTCGGCGGGCGAATCAATTTTTTTAAACAGTATAAACTTCTACAGCGCAGCACACAGACAGACGATACGGCTACAAATCGCGCCTAGAAGAGCGCAAAGTATGCTGGAAACAAACGCACTGCGGCGATTGCGCGTCATTCTTGCTCTCATTCACAAATGGACCTTAATTACAAAATATCCCTCGTAATATATTTTCAATGGTGGCCTAAATATTTTGTGTAGCGTCAAAAATAGTTCGAGTTTTATTTCTATAACACAGAGATTTAATATAATCCTACAAAAATTAAACCAAGGGCCTGAGATTGCATGTTTTTGATGGGCAATTGATCATTTCGCGAAATAACGCGTCCAAGAAACTTTTCTTGCAATAAATCGATTTTCTGACGAGATGTGTGGCAGAAAACATTGTTTATAACCACATTTATCAGTTCGGGCCAAAGGTACTCTCATAACATATTCGTATAGCGTTCATCATTAACATTAACATTTAGCAAAGTTAAATTAATTAACATTATCGTTAATTAACAAAATCGTATCACATATGAACATTATTTTCTAAACATAATGCCATTATTTCTTCTTCAATCTATATAAATAAAAATTAAACGCTGTTCGTTGGTAAGCGCATCACTTGAGAACGACTGAACCGATTTGGCTATTTTTTTTTAAATGTTCGTAATAGTAATAATCAGGTTTTTAGCGAAAGAAAAATTCTGGAAAACCCGAAATAGCTTTTTTCTATGGGATTTCGTCGTTTTATCTCAAACAAATTTACATATTTACCTACGAAATACGGTGAGTTTTGAAGTGATAAACGGTTATACAATAACAACAAAGGGAATCAATTGTTTATTTTCAGTTGA
Organism: Cosmopolites sordidus; assembly: GCA_031761425.1. Classification (NCBI taxonomy): domain Eukaryota; kingdom Metazoa; phylum Arthropoda; class Insecta; order Coleoptera; family Curculionidae; genus Cosmopolites; species Cosmopolites sordidus. The sequence goes on along the minus strand of JARFXV010000811.1, from coordinate 1,613,691 downwards.
ATTGTGATTCTTCACATCGCACATTTTGTCGCAATCAACACAATTGAATTGAATTGACACAATTTAATCGCATTGCAATGCCGCCAATAAGACGGAGCAAGTTAAGTCGCACAACTCGCAGTGCTACAAACCAAACGAATTTTCGATCTAATCGAACTGCAGAGCAACGCGAAAAGCGAAATGAAATTGAACGGAATCGATTATCACAAACACGTTCAGCGCGTACACAAGAAGAAAAAGAAAATTTAAACGAGGATTATATGCATTGAATGACTCATAATTGGTCATTAGAAACCAATCGTGTGACAATGAATTTAAATAATCAATCAAACACATTTTTACTTTGTTTACACATTTCCAATTCACTTTTTCACAAATTCACAAAATTGGTCACAAACAAATTTATTAAAATTTGGACAGGAGGTCTGTCGGGTCAGCTAGCATCAAATAAAAATTACCGGATTATTAGTTCTAGTTATCATTCGGTCTCATTTTAAAGTTCTGACACACTTATTGAGCAACCTTTTAGGACAATAGTGTAATAAAACTTGAATGGGATCAAAAGCTTGATTATAATTCTCCTCTATACACATTTTTCATATAAATAAGAAAAATTAGATTTCCGTCTTGAAAATGAAAATTATATTAAATAATATAAAAAAGTGGCCGGCAATGTTTTGTTTGAGTGAGGCAGTTGTTTAAAGCTTGTTTTTGTCGTAACGACAAAAGGACGAGAGACCAAAACGACCTAATAAAAAAGGCATCTTGGGGGTAAGCGTTATCTAATTTCTTCATTTGATAATTCGACCCTTGACGCAAGCTTATTCAAATTGGTTAATTCGGGCCTCGCGTACCTTCCAAACGTAATAATACAGATTCTATTAGGTTTCCGTATTAGCATACATACCGACTTCCCTAGTTTGTGTTGCGCTTTTCTCCCTCGGCTAATATGTTGCCGTTCTTTATTACGGAAATGGAAAACGGATTACCGAAACTCATTTAGAAATTCGGTCGTTTACAACTTCGCTTTTGGCTACAAGTGAATGTCGAATGGTTCGATAATTATTAGGTTATGTTACCTTATAACTACTTGCCACATATAAATTACCTTAAAACTTATAATCCTAAGATATTAATTCAAACGACTAATCAGATTAATTAAAAATGTATTTCAAGAATTAATTTGATAAA